>JBBULP010000595.1:0-80902 GCA_038048775.1 Picocystis salinarum | reverse complement strand
GATGGCAAGTGTGCGCCTGCGGTAGTCCCTGGCGCTTCAGAAGATGTGCAGACAGCCGAGAAGGGCCGCTCTCCCTCTCCTGTGGAGGATATGGAGGATGGCAAGTGTGCGCCTGCGGTAGTCCCTGACGCTTCAGAAGATGTGCAGACAGCCGAGAAGGGCCGCTCTCCCTCTCCCGTGGAGGATATGGAGGATGGCAAGTGTGCGCCTGCGGCAGTCCCTGGCGCTTCAGACGATGCGCAGACAGCCGAGCAGGGCCGCTCTCCCTCTCCTGTGGAGGATATGGAGGATGGCAAGTGTGCGCCTGCGGTAGTCCCTGACGCTTCAGAAGATGCGCAGACAGCCGAGAAGAGCCACTCTCCCTCTCCAATGAAGAAGGGTGAGGATGGCATCTGTGCGCCCACGGTAGATGCAGCTCAAATCAGTAGCTTGACAGAGTCAGTGCCAGGAGTTATGTTGAATTCCAAGTATGGACTACACAAGGAAGGCAGAGAAAAAGATATCGTACAAACTTCTACTTCAGACATTGCCAAAGTTAACCCATTGGATTCGGCTATAGAAGTTTCATTAGTGGAAAACAATGGTGTAGTATATGTGGCAGAGAGGAGTATTCAGGAGTCAGATAGGTTACCTGCTGGTACACAAGGGGAAGCATCAATACCAGCCCCTGGTCCTGGCCAAGTAGATGAAACCTCTGCTGATTGGGGTACGGGCCATGCCAGCTTCCACAAAAGCACAAAAGCTTCTCTTTTGGGAGGGAGAAAGACCTCAGGTGTAGCTTGTTCCCCTTCAAAAGCCCAGGAAAAGTGTGTCCGTGTAGATAATAGCCCAGAGACTGGTGCAGAACCACGTGTCCCAGAAAGAGTTCAACATCCTGTTAAAATTGTGGAGGAACTTCCTGCTTTTTCCAAAGAGGATGAAAAGGAACAGAAAGGCGACGAGAGAGGAACACGCAGTGGAGTCAGCAAGCCCTTAGTCTGTAGTACGAAGCGCGAGGATGACAATTTGGATGAGGAGCATGCCTCCTTGCAAGAATTTCACGCACGCATACCCAAAACAAAACATCTGATTGATGGATCTAAACCTGTAGCATCCATCGGGGCTGCGGGGTTTAGCAACTGCCCTGTCAGTATTGTCCCTCTGTACAACCATGTGCTGAAAGTCTTAAATCAGAGCTTTGGAAACAAAGTACCAAAAGAATACTGCTGGGCAGAAGTTTCTTTTGAAAACACATCTGCCATAGTCAAGAGGAAGATGACTGCATCAATCCCAGATCGTGAAAGAATCTTGGGCTTTCTTTCACAGATGAACTTGAGACCTGGAGATGAACTTGACATCTACATTCGCCCGATTGCAGCTAGGAATGCGTTTGTTTTCATAGCATTGTATGCTAACAGAACACAAAGAGACAAGGCTCGCTACAATCTCTTTGATTTCCGCTTGCCAAGAAATGTGCAGGTTGGCAACAGTACATGGCTTGAAATTTCGCCAAAGGCTCTAAAACTCCTATCCCTAGGTCAGCTTCAACTTGTGGAAGTTCGCGACAAGACTCATATCGTTCAAGGCCATGTGATAGAACCTAAGGGTCAAACCATTGATCCAATTCGTTTTGACATGATCATTCACCAGAAGTCCTGCCTCCTAAGGGGTTTCCATCAGCTAGCCGAGAAATTTGGCACCGAGGGTGTTTTCCGGGCGTCTTACAGCAAGGAACGGGATGGTCTGGTGATTTCATACTTGTGTAACGATGATGTCTTGGCTGGTAGTGCTGCAAGCCTGATGAGTAAAATTGCAGAAAAGGCTGGTATGCCTGGGATTGTGGGGCAGAAACGCAAGATTGATGAGCATTATGGAGGCGCTTGTAGAAAACCAAAATCTGATGCCGACACTGCACAGGCAGCTCAAGCGCTGGTGGGATTGCAGGAAGGCTCTTTGATATCTGATGAAGGCAATTTCTGTACGGAGAAGGCATGCCCCATACTGGACACTGTGCCCCTGCCACCTCCAACTGCTGAAGATTTGGACGAGTGGCTGCGATTGCCCGCAATGGCATACATATGCAATGGTGAGCTAGTACAAGTTGCTTCTACCGCTGCAAAAGGAACTTCAGGCAACAGCCTCTGCCTTCGTTTTGCGAGGCTTGCATTCTTAAAGCTACAGAAGCACTTCAAGGAAGGCAGGATGAAGACAGTTCGTGATGTCAAGGGAGAGGTGTTGTTACTGACTCTCCTTCCCTTATCGTTGCAAAGTGCTTCTTTTGAAAGGCATTTTCATGGTGTGCATTCCTGGGCGAACAATCTTGAACTGAAGGAAGGGGATACTGTTCGAATTTTTCAAGACAATGCCGGCGACTTGGTTTTGTTTCCAGAGACCTCCAGGAAGGCTGGTTTGCTAGGCATGGAATTGCCTACTGAGGGTATGGAGCGGCTGTCTACTAGAAAGATTGACGAAAGCGATGCAAATCAGTTGAGATTCTTGTTTCGAAAGAGTGTCGATGACTCTAGCGGATCTGTATTGTTCAGCGAAAAAGCAACAAGCATCCTGCAGGAGGAGCATCCAGAGAGTGGTATGACTTCTTTTCCAAGGCAGGAAGTGGGAACTTCAGTAGAAATGATAGCAGAATCCTCGAAGGGGGACTTTGTTCTGCTGACCAGCCACCTATGTGGAGACAACCGTCTTCTTTTGCAGGGCCTGCAACACTTTCTTTCAAGGGAACACGGTGCTAAGACTGCATACTTGGATGTTTACCGTGGCATTCACAATGAGATTATCCTTACCGTGCAGGGCAGTTGAGACGATTCTCAAAGGATCCAGGGCATCCTTTCATTGCTGGCATGTAGAGGGCAAAATATCTTGTAAGAATGAAAATATCCAACAATGCCTTACACGAAAAACTTTTTTACCAACTTTGCTCGATCTACATCAGTGCCGCATATTGGACATTTTCGCTGTTCTGGCCTCTGGAGCAAGGTCTTCCAACATGAGTAGCAGGCGATGTGTCCACACAGTGCTGCATGAGCATTTTCAACATTTTTGTTGCAAATCATGCATATTTGCTTCTGTTTCCCTGAGCTTGATGGCAATTTTGACACTGCATCATTGCCTCCAGCATGCTTTTGAACCGGTCCAAAACCACGGTCATGTAGGAAACGCTCGTAGTATTGCGCGAAACCTGGTGGTATGAACATGGCCAAGCTTCCCAAAAGCTCAGTGGCATTTTCCACCTGCAAAAGCTGTGCCAAGTCCTCCATGAAGACCAGAAAGGACTCGATTGTTTTTCCGTCTTTCTTGAAGCTGAGTATTAGGCCTTTGAACTTCAACAGACCGTTTGCAGATAAGGAGGATTTTGCCCTTTGCAAGAATGCTTTGGTGTCAGAGGATATGGATGCATTACCTTCTGTAGACTGTGTGCTTTTGTCAATACCTTGTTTGTGCATCATTTGTTGACTTGTCTTGGCTCCAGTTCCAACGCTCTGGGGCGCATGCGCAGGGGCTGGTCGTAATTGTTCCGAGAGGCGGAACGAAGACGGAGCATTGTATCTCTGGGAGTGTTCCTTCTGTGTGCGCTGAAGCATGTTGACCAGGGATTTTCGCCCTGCTGTATGACTTTGGGGCATGCTTGTGACATTCTCGCTTGCTACCTGATGAGAGGCAGCCCCCTTTGCCAGCTCAACAAGGCCATCTACTTTTGCAGCGCCAAACCTGAAGCTGGGCAAATCTGAACCAGTTCCTGGACTTGCCTTCTCAAGGTCAGGCAGGATGCTGTTTCTGTCAGCATACTTTGTCCGGCTCCCAAAGTTGTCCTGCATCACCGAGGCCGATGCAAGCCTTTTCGTTGGAAGAGTACTGTTGCTCTCTTGGTTCTCCTGCTGCCGAAAGAATTGACTCAGAGAGGCTGCTGCATTCCCAAAAGTTGAAAACACTCGGAGGTGTGGGCGTAACCACATTGACATCCTCTCTCGATACGATGGATTTGAAAACCGCTCATCTGCGTATATGATGGCACCATAATCGTTCCTGTGACGGATCACCCTACCAACAGCCTGATTCACTGCTCGGAAAGCTTCCTGGGTATACCAAGCTTCGCCAGACAAAACGCTCCTTGGCTTTCCAGGACCTCCCAACGTTGACACCGCGCACTTGTTATCCAAATATTCTCTTTTCAAACTGACTTTAGGGTCAAAGCGCATGGCATAAGGAACACCTGTAACAACCACAGCCCGCCCAGCACGATCACTGAAGTCTATGCCTTCACTCACTTTGCCTCGGCAAACGGCAAAAAAGACTGCCCCTTTCGATTTGTTTCCTTCAATCCAAGCCCTGAACTCCAAAGCTTTCTGTGCGTAGTCTGCGGAATTCTTTGGTTCCACCACCGGGTGTTTTATTTTTGCTATTCTTTCCCAAATACTTGCATTTCCACTCTGTCGTGCTTTCCAGGATTCTATGCATGAACTCAAGACACCATAGGAGGGAAAGAAGACCAGCAAACCATGAGGGACCACTCGTGCTATATTCACGATGGCATTGCCTAATTCCATCATGTAGCTTGCTGAACTTCGATGCCTGAAAGAAGAGTTCAGCTTTCCATTGGATGGACCAACTGGCATAACTCCAGCAAGTATCTGGGATTGCTTGATGACATGCGGGTTTTCCAAACGAATCGGAAAGTCTAAAGAAAGTTCGCTAGCTAAAGTATCAAGTGGTGCAAGTGTGCCGCTGGTCAAGAGAATGGAGCGGACGTTTGTCCTCGACAACTCTTGCATTGCCAAACCAGGATCAAAGCACCAGTACGAAAGGGTGGGCATCTTTTTCTTTGTACTTGGATCCTGTTCCATGTGGACATGAAACTTGTATGGAACGCGCTCCGCTTTTCGGCTTTGACTGCTTGATAACAAAGCACCACGGAATGCAATCTCTAGGCAATCCTTCACAAGCGTCAACCACAAAGCTGAATTCTCATTCCTGCTTGCAGATCTGGCTTCGTAACCTCCATCTTCTGCATCTGATCCTGGAAGCGGCTTTGCTTCTTCGCTCATGCCAGTGAGAAGTTTCTCCGCCTCTTCAATGGTTTGGACAACATTCATCACATTGGAGTGGTTAATCCCAATCCCAGGTGCTGCCAAAAATTCCTGGAAGTAAACTCCATCCCTAGTGAACCCATTTTCACCAGTTTGTACGTTGGTCAGGGCACGCTCTAGCCCTGACAACTGAGCCTTGAGCAGCGAGAACCTGCCCTTGTTTTCCTTCCCTGTACTCGAAAAGTCATACGCAAGCATCTGGATGCACTTCTCCGTATCCCTGATCGCACGCCTGATATCGTTTGCGGTGAGATCAAATGAGGAGGCATCACAACACACGGTCTCCACGTTGTGTGCTTCGTCCATGATCAAGATGGTTTTCTCGTCCAGCATGATTCCCTTCCTATTTCTGGCATCCAGCAAGTAATTGTATGGCATAAAAGCCACTTCGCAGGTCTCATACAATCCTCGCGTCATGTAGTATGGGCATCCTCTGTGTTCCTTTCCAAGCTTGACAATGTCTTCAATGTCGAATGGTTCGCTTATGGTGCGTGATAGCTGCCCGGCAACTTCTTTTGCCCGCGATCCATACGCACATCTTTTATTTTTCCTCAACATGCTACATATCATGTTGAGCTGGCCTCCTCGATCGGCCTGCCTTGCTTCTTGACTGATGCACATTTGTTCCCTGGAGCCTAGGATGCTCATCCTCGGCCGATACGGCGTGTGTTTCAGCTCTTGGATGACCTGTTTCAGCTGTGCATGGGTCCTGGACGAGTACACAACCTTCGGTGCGTCCTTCCCTGGGTTTTTCTGCATGTAATGTTGCCGCCAAGCCAAGGTAGCACACAACAGGCACAGTGTCTTCCCAGTTCCAGTGGGACTCTCGAGCAAGGCGTGTTTCCCTTCTTCCAGCGCCTCCACCACCCGTTCCATGTACACCAGCTGGCATTCGTACGCCTCGTGAGGGAAGCTCACGCGCACGCCGCGCACGTCGTACTCCGGCATCCCGCTCGCTTCACACGCGCACTTCCACGTCCATGTCCAACGCCATCGCTCAACCTCTCTTCTCTGTCAAATCCTCTCGACTGTTTTCTCTCTCAATGGTTGTCACCAGTTCTCTCGCTACCAAGTCCCTTCAAGTGTTTTCTCTCTCTTGGTTGGTGTCAATTGCTTGTACTCTTTCTCAATCTCTCTTTCCATCTTTCTCTGCATGGCGAACAATGTCTCTCCGCGTCTTCGTTTCCGTCCAGATCTCAAACCCATCCACTTCCAACTCTTGTTGTGTTGCGACCACGGACGCTCCGCTCGTTCTCGACGGATCTTCCACATTGTTCCTACGCTCGCAATCCCTCTCGCGTTGTTCGTGCTACGATTTTCATAATTGGTTTGTTTCTTTGGCTCTTCTTCGCGGAAGACGGACGGACGGACCAATGGGAAGCTTTCCCGCGAATTTTGGAGAGGACGGGAAAAAGGTCGCCTCCATGACCACCAAACGGGGAAGACGGCGTGCCACGTGGCATGCGAGGCATTGATGGGTAGATGCCGGGCGTGACCTAGCGCAAGAGCTGTGTTGTAGAGGCCAACTGGAAACTCTCAATTCAACGCGTGTGACACGATTACGCTAGGTCGTAGAGATGGAACGATGAAAGTGCACGTCAAAGATTGGATCGAGTGAGGAAACCGCGTTGCCATCGCGTGGGTCCAAGCAACGCATTGGTTCATCGTCACTTCTCGTGTTGCCCTAGAACACGGAACGCATTTGCGAGGAGGGCCTCTTCGAGTCGACGCATTTTGAGAGGAAGGCAAAGAGGAAAAGCCGTTGGGTATCTTCGGGCCTTGTGGAATGACATTGTTTATTCCACTCGTGGACAACCAACGCCTTGCTTTGTCACATGTGCATTTCCACTCCCGATCCAAAGGCACGCGCATGTTCCTTTGTCGAGGCTCGACGCCTTGCTTCGACGCCCGCATGGTCGACTCTCGACGAGCTCGTTGTCTTCATGGATGCCATTTCGTGTCGCCGTGCGCGAGGATCGACCCGCGGCCGTGCCATCCATCTCCACACCCGCGCCAGCGTTCGTCGATCCCCTCGTCGCAACGGGAGCACGCGAGTACGGTTGACCGCGCGCTCCACCTCCCAACCGTCGCGCTCTCTTCTTCCCGACCGTCCTCGCGGTGGCGTCCTTCGTCCGCATCGCCTGTGGCATCCATCCCTCCATTTGCACAGGTCTGCAGGTGCACGCGTCGTGTCGTTGGTCGTGTCGCCGGTGGTGCAGCCATGCACGGTGGTGGCGTGCCACCAGACCACGTGCAGGCGGACGGGCATGGCGGACGTCGTCGGCGAAGCGCTGCCGCGCGCGACGTGCGGCTTGCATCCGCGCGGCGGACGCGAGCTGGGCGTCCTGGCGGTGTGGAGCGCGTCTTCGGCCAAGCCTGGGAACGGCGTGTGCTGCGCGCGCGACGGCAGCACGGACACGTACTGGCAGAGCGACGGCGCACAGCCGCACACGGTGACGGCGCAGTTCGCACGTCGCGTGGCGGTGCAGTGCGTGGCGCTGCACGCGGACTTCCGCCGCGACGAGAGCTACACGCCGCTGCACGTGGCGGTGCGGGCCGGCAACGCCTCGTGGGACTTGCGCGAAGTGGCGCGCGTGGAGATGCCGGAGCCGCAAGGTTGGTGCACCGTGCCGCTTTCCACCGACGCGCACGCGTGCGTGCGCGCGTTCGTGGTGCAAGTGGCGGTGTTGGCCAACCACCAGAACGGCAGAGACACGCACCTGCGACAAGTGCGCGTGTACGGCCCGCCTGCCGACGCGGAAGAGGCGGCATGGACACGTGCTGGCGCGTCCGCGGGACTCGTGCGACACACGTGCGCCACCTTGCGTTGACGATGCACGCACACCTGCACGCACACCTGCAAGCAACGCCACGCCGCCACGTGCGGCGTGCTTCGCTCCACTTCGCTTCCACGCCTCAGCCTCCGTCTTCGTCTTCGTCGTCGTCTTCGTCGTCTTCGTCGTCGTCGAAGGCGCTCCTGCGCGTCGGCACGGCCACGTGCTCGTGCGGATAGGTCCTCGTGCACTGCTTGCACGTGGAAGCGTCTCGCCTGTCGTGCGCTTCGCCACGGTCTACGTCGTCCATCGCGTCCATCACGTCGGGATCCAAGGTCTGCCGCGTCGCGATCCACCGCGCCACGTCCCACGACGACGACGCGTCGGACAAGCCGCACGTGGATGCGACGCGTCCTTCCATCACCAGCGCAAGCGCAGGCGGACGTGGCGCGCCAGACCACAGCGGCGACGTGCAGCGGTGCCAGGCGCACGTGGCGCGCTGGAGCGCGGCTTGGACGGACGACGACTCCTCGCCAGGCGCGCACACGTACACGAAGGCACGTGCGTGCGGCTGCGTGGACGCGAGGAAGCGCAGGAGCGGCTCCGAAGACGTCCACGGCGCGTGCGGAGGAGCTGCAGGCGGCGTGGAAGGTGCGCCGGAGCGACGTGCTTCGTGCTTCTTGCGCCATCCCAGCGCGTCGGCTTCTTCCAGCGCGTGCTTGTGCGCCAACGCTTGCTTCCGTTCGCGTCGGTCGCGTGCGCAGCAGCTGTCCATCGTCGGATCCACGGCGCAGCAGCCGTCCACGTGCTCGTGCGCATCCCACGACGCCATCGTCGTCGGAATGCCACCGACACGTCCACCACCTGCACCACACCACTCTACACCATGCCATGCCATGCCATGCAACACCACACCATGCAAAACGATGGAAGACAGGAGGGGATAGCACAAGACCATGCCATGCCATGCAACACCACACCATGCGACACGATGGAAGACATCGTGTGATAGCACGACACCATGCCATGCCATGCCATGCCATGCAACACCACACCACACCATGCGAAACGATGGAAGACATCGTGTGATAGCACGACACCATACGATTCGATGGAAGACATCATGTGATGGCACAAGTTAATGAGACGTGATTGAAGACATCAGGGTAGTAGAGGAAACGAAGCAACGTAAGGCGATACGACACGAGAGAGTGGGTTCCGCGTGAAAGGCGAAGGATCGCGAACTTTGACGCTAGCGTCCACGGAGGTGAAGAAGGACCACGATGCGTCGATCGCAGGAGCTATGGCAGATTTTGCACGGATGTGCATGCATGCGCGGATGATGGCGTTGGACAACGCACGTAAGCTTAAGTGCAAAAACCCATGTATGTGTGTGCGATGGCACTTCGAAGTATTAGCTCCAAACGGTGCACGCGTTGGGATGAATGCGTGCATGCAAGACGTGAAAGAAGAAAGGTCCTTGAATGCATTGACCAGTCATGAAGGAGTCCCTCTCTCTCCGGAAACGAGTAGTGGTGAGCGCGAATGGATGGGCGGAGTGGAATCGTACCAATCCCAACGTTGCATTTGGTGATGCGTCCTCACAATAGATGGAGCGCGCGGCATGGAAAGTTTGGGTAGTCGACTAACAAGTGGGCATGGAACAATGCAATGTTTCGAGCTTTCCAATAAAGCATGCCTGTCCCCCACTCTCCGAACGTGATGGAGAAACTTTGGAAACGACAAAGTTGGGGCAAAGTTGTTGGGAGTGTCGTTGGAATGATTCGGAACGTCGACTGACCTTGATTGGAATAGACTACGAGGATGTCATGTGGCGGTCAATCCACGAGCGAGGAATCGTGCAATCGAATTGCGCCACACAAAAACGACATCCCTGTCCTAGGCGCCAAAACGTGCACCCCATTAACCAATGAAGAATGCCTTCACATCCATTGAAAAGTTGTTTCCGAGCACTCGTCATAGTAGAGAGGCATGTTCAACCTGCGAACAACCCGACATACGTTGCGATTCGAAATTCACTTGGTTCTTGTTGAATAGAAGACAAGGGGGAAACATGGTTGTTCAAAGGGTAGGAAGACGATGATTTGTAAAATGCTCTTTCAACCCCAAACGAGACACCCGCATTTTTCGACGAACAAGGTTGCTTCCACAGCGTTCGTAAACATGTGGAGGAAGCAGAAAGCGCGTAATGCATTGCGACTTCAATCTTGGTGTATGGTAGACGTTTTGAAGGACACACGTACGCATTTGTTGCACGCTGTTTCGGGATGCGCATCCACCAAGACGTGCTTCACATGTCCCCATCCACCGCAGCTGCCTCCCCTTCGTTCCCTTGCGGAGTTCATGTTGACACTCAGCTTCTTACACATGCACGCACGTGCACGTTGCGTCCACCATGCGAGTGGCAAGTCTTGTGCAGCAAAAAAATTGCAAGGATGCCACTCGAACCCCACCAGGTCGATTTCTTTTCCCTCCTTATCGCGATCTTGGGCAGAGATATCGATTGCTCTTGCGAAAGGTATCGATGGGGAGCTGCCATGGCGCCACCATTCGGCGCGTGCTTCCATCGCGTGTGCGCGACGAGCGGCTTCTCGAGCCTTGCGAGCGCGTGTTTCGGCGTACGAGACGCATCGGACGCGTCTGTGGACGCGTCTTCGGATGGAGGCAGGTGGAACGCGCACTCCTTCGGATTTCTTGCGCGGGATCCGCGGCAAACGCGTGGTGGTTCGCCTGCACAACGGCACGGATTACGTCGGCGTGCTGGCTTGTTTGGACGGATACATGAACGTGGCGATGGAACAGACCCAAGAGTACGTGGAAGGACAGCTCAAGAACAACTACGGCGACGCATTCATCCGCGGGAACAACGTCTTGTACATCGCCACGGCCAAGTGAAGCCTAGACAACCCTCGTTGCAGCACGCATCCAAGCGCGTCGCAACGCCTTTCGCTCGTCTCGGTTTGGATCTGCGCTCGTGCGATCGGACATGGCAGGTGGACGCTATCCAGCGCGCAAGCGCCAGCCGACGACCAAGGCGCAGGACGACGATGCGACGGTTTCGGACGAGACCGAGCACGTGGCCGGCGACGAGTTCGAAACCGTTGCTGCGGATTCGCAGGACACGGTTCCCGCCGTCGAAGAAGGAGAGGAAGTCGACGACGAAGACGTACGCGACGACGACGCGATGAGCGAAGAAGAGACCGTGGACTTGGAAGATCTGGACGAAGACGAAGCAGACGAGGACGAGGTGGACATGCAAGGTCGATTCGGTTCTCGTGGACGGTCTGCTCGTCGTCTGACGGCTCGGCAGCGCGCCAAGCTGGACGGAACGAGCGATGCTACGGATCACTTGCTCAGCTTGCCTCCCGTGCCAGCGAAGCGTTCGAGATTGACGACGGAAGAGCAACAACTTCGCCGTGCCGAAGCAGCCAAGCGGAGGAAGCTCTTGAGCGACAAGAAGAGGAAGGAAGAGCAGCATCAGACCATCCAGAAAATCTTGGGCGGTGTGTCTGCATCCAAGCGTCGGGAGACAGAAGCCGCCCAGAAGATGGAAGAGAAGGAAAGCCAGCGTACCATGGGTGGTGAACTTGGTCCTGACACCATACGGGTCCACATGGATGGGGAGCGCACCCGTGTGACGTGGTCGGAGGACCTGGATTTTCCATCCGCTTTGCATCAAGCTTCCTGTTCCTATCCGGTTGCAAAGCAGGAGTACGTGTTGGAAGGCATGTCAAAGGATGTGTCCCTCCGTTTGGGTTTGGTCCTTCATCCCAGCCTTCGAGGCAAGAAGGAGTTGCTGTGGAAGACCTCGGAAGGGCACGTGGTGTGCACCATGCCACCAGGTACCCATCCTCGCGAACCGTGCGTGGTCCGCACCATCCACCGTCATCCTACCACCCATGCCATCTCCAAGGCTTGGATCCGTCCTGTGTAACGGCTTGTCACATCCACATCCACTCTTTCCATCGTTCCCTTGTTCTATTCCTTTCCCATCCTCTCCTTTTTCCTCCCTCCTTTCCACCTTGCTCTCCTTCGGTCGGTTCACCCAGTCAGCCCTCCATGCCACTTCTCTCTCCGTCACACCCTCTTCCGCACCTTCTCTCTCTCCATCTCTTCTTCCATCTCTCTCTCTCCATCTCTCTTCTTCCATCTCTCTTCTTCCATTTCCATCTCTCTCTCTCTTCTTCCATCTCTCTCTCCATCTCGATGTAGCCCTCTCTTCCTCCAAAGTCCACTCACTCACTATCCTCTCCCTCTCTGTGTCTGTGTGTGTGTCTCTGTGTGTGTGTGTCTGTGTGTGTGTCTCTGTGTGTGTGTGTGTGTGTGTGTGTGTGGATGGTGGACCAGGGACGGTGGGGGTGGGTGAGGTGCTCAAGGACGTGTCGACGTGCACGACGTCCATCGCCATCTCGCAAACGCACCACTGCCTGCTGCGACAGGAAACGCGCCATGCGCCTCGCGATCGTGCTCGTCGTGGCAGCAGCCGCGTGGGCGGCACCCCAACCGAAGGAATGGAACGAAGCGCGCATGGAACAGGTGCGAAGCACGGCGAAGCGGAAGACGCGAACGCGAAGAGACGTGTGGACGAAGACGTGCTGACGCGTGCGTGCGTGTCAAGGTGCACGTGGACCTGCGTGAGACGTTCCACGAATGGACGGTGCGGTTCGGGAAAGCCTACGAAACCGTCGAAGAGTGGGAAGAAAGGATGCGCGTGTTCGCCAGCAACGCAAGATACGTGCAGGAATACAACGCAAAGCACACCAGCCACTGGCTCGGATTGAACGGACTGGCGGACCTCACCGTGGACGAGTTCAAAACCAAGTACCTGGGACTCGACGCCAAACCTCGCCAAGGATTGCTGCGCAACCAAAACACGGCGTTCCGATACGACGACGTGGATCTCCAGAAACTGCCTGAACAAGTGGATTGGAGGAAAAAGGGAGCCGTCACACACGTCAAAAATCAAGGGATGTGTGGAAGCTGCTGGTCCTTCTCCACCACGGGATCCGTAGAAGGCATCAATGCCATCTACACCGGAGAACTGGTCGCGCTCAGTGAACAGGAGCTCATCGATTGCGACACCACCAGGGACCACGGGTGCCACGGAGGACTGATGGACTATGCGTTCCAATTCATCATCCAAAACGGGGGCATCACCACCGAAGCAGACTATCCGTACACCATGAGCCAAGGCGTGTGTAGAAACCCGAGATCCGTGGTGACCATCGATGGATACGAAGACGTGCCTTCCAATGACGAAGGTGCACTCCAAAAGGCAGCGGCACACCAACCTATCAGCGTGGCAATTGAAGCCGACAAGAGAGCATTCCAGCTGTACGCAGGCGGGGTTTTCGATAATGAGGACTGCGGAACGGCACTGGACCACGGTGTACTCATCGTCGGCTACGGAACCACATCGCCGTCCAACAGCGCCAAGAATGGATCCGCAGAGTACTGGATCGTGAAGAATTCTTGGGGCTCAATGTGGGGCGAAGAAGGATACGTTCGACTCGCAAGAAACACGGGATCTCCTGAAGGAATGTGCGGCATTGCCATGATGCCCAGTTATCCAACCAAGGACAAACCCAATCCTCCTCCTGGTCCCCCTCTACCACCTCCGTCTCCTCCTGGACCTGGACCATCCCCCGGTCCGCCCACGCCACCAGGGCCTGGGCCGGTGCAGTGTGCAAATGGACAGCAATGCCCTCCGCATGCAACGTGCTGTTGTCTGGTCAATCTCAGTGGAATGTGCTTTGTTTATGGCTGTTGCCCATACCCACAAGCCACTTGCTGTGACGACCACATCCATTGCTGCCCTACGGCGCATCCAATTTGCGATACGAAAGCAGGAACTTGCAAGGCAAGTAGTGCACCTGATGCGCTCACGATTCCCATTGGAGTGAAAAGTCCTGCGAAGAAATCTTTCACTCGATCGGACCCCATGCTTCTCACTGAGAAGAAGTTGAAAGAGGATTAATTCCATTCAGTTGGCGGGTGGGTAAGCTCTGTTGATAGCAAATCTTGGCTTGTATTCGCCTGCCTGGCACAACCCAGAAGTTTTTGTGCAAGTCCTTGTACAGCGCATGAATGTAAATGATTGGATAGAGTACAGAAACGCCATGTCCCATCCACTCCGCTTCGACTCTGCGAAGCCATCTACATCCTGACAGCGTGCACATCAGAAGAGCTGCATTCAATGCAGCCATGTTGCCTGTGCGGGGCCTGTTGTGCGCCCTCTCCAACATCTGCATCACATTTATTGTCTTTTTCTCCCGGAGATGCCCGTTGTTCGACAAACCGCACGAAGCCGTGTGCTGCAGCTGCCACCACGTCACTGCTACTTTGCTGGATGAAATCCTTTCACCTTCCTCCAGGTAGGAATACCTTAGTGCACCTTTCTGGTCAGTCTGCTCGAGCCTGGGCCAATAAACTTCATATAAGATTATGCGTAAAGATCTTGCTCAACGGACAACATGCAGAATACACCCCTGAGGCTTGCAAGCCAGGAGCGACAAAAGAAAGTTCTGGAACTACTTCACATTGACTCGAATTGATTTACTGCTATGGAAGCAGCGCGTTTTGATGGTACCTGCACAACCTGACCCCAATTCCATCAAGCTCCTTGCACTGAACTCACGTGCAATTTTGTACGAAGGGTCTGACAGGTGGTGGTGTTCGTTTTTGAAATTGCCTTCATTGAAGGTGGAACTCTGCATGGTGGCAAAGTGGTTGGGTAGACGACCACGCGGCAAGGAGAAACTGCATTGGGGACCGAGATTTTTCTCCTCTGGACGTCGTAGTAAGATTCGAATGGTTTGGCGAGGCGATGCATCAGAAAGGCGTGATGATGTTCGCGGGTGTGTTGGACGACTTTTCAGGCAAGTCGCGCCCAAGAGAGGTGGGCTTGAAGCTTCGTCGTGAGGAAAGCGCCGTCTTCGAGGCCTCTTGCATCAATTCTGAAGCGTCGGCCATGCTTGAGCCACAACGGTGTAATGGACGGACAGGAAGACGGGTCGCACTTTCGCACGTGGATGTATTGCTCTCGGACGATGACGACGGCAACACGTCCACCTGCGTTGCAAGTAGGTGTCATGCAGATGCAACTTTCTCCTGTCGATCTTCGGCTTGGATTCCCAGCCATGACCGACCCTGACTTTCCCATGGACGGCGACTTGCTGCTTCTTTTCCTTTCGA
This sequence comes from Picocystis salinarum, assembly GCA_038048775.1. Lineage (NCBI taxonomy): Eukaryota > Viridiplantae > Chlorophyta > Picocystophyceae > Picocystales > Picocystaceae > Picocystis > Picocystis salinarum. The sequence continues at coordinate 65,835 of JBBULP010000595.1, read as the reverse complement.
TCGGAATCGTTCCTTCCAGGTCGTCCCACGCGTTTCCATACCCTTCTGCACGACGAAGCGCATCGATGGACACGTGGACTGCGCCTCTGCAGCGCCATGTCCACACGTCGTTTCGTAGCCAGATTCGACGTCGGTGGGTCCACGCCCCGATCACGTGACCGGGCGAAGGCGCCCAGGTCGTGCCACGTGGCGGACGTTCGGGACTCCTCCCTCCGCCCCGGGTCGGTCCAGGAACCACACCATGGTGATGGGAGATTCGTCCGTACGCCTCCGGATGGTGATTCTGTGGCTCACATTCGCCTGGTGTGACGCGGTGGGGTCCGACCCTGTGCGTAGGAAGTCGGACGTTCGTCTCAGGTGGAACGTGGAATGGATCGGAGACCAAGACGGACGAAGGACAGACGTGCCATTGCCTGCGCCTGAGCAAGATGGACACGCACACACTGCTCGGATGGAAGACAAAGCACATGGGTGGGAGGATGGAAGCGAACCGCACCGTGGAAGGAGGGAGAGACGATGAAGAAGCGCCAGGCTCGGACGCTGCGATCTTGGATCGGAAAGAAGCGTTTCTTGGCAGATCATGCGAACTGCCGACCGAAGTGGAGCTGGAAGAATTGCAGGAGTTCCTCCTGCAAATTGACTCCGATGCCAACGTTACGAAGATCTTCGACAGCAGCAAAAGACAACTGGCCGACGATCGGATGGTGCGTGCGAGTCAAAGGATGGAATCCGACATCACTGCGCCAAGCGAGACACGTACCTCACACCTTGCATCAGTGGGACGTTCGGTCTCGCCCTTTCCCGCTCAATGGTGCTTTCAACGCAAAAACAAACGACTGACCGAACCACCCGATTCGTTCCACAAGCAATGCAAATCAAAGAAGCCCAAGAGAATCCAGCAAGAGAACGACTCCCCCTTCTGCGGGAATAGGGAATCATGGGACAAAAATAACAAGGAGGACACAGCTGTGAGCGGGGGAGCTTTTCCAGGGGACCGTATGAGCGCTGTGGAAGAAGTGGCAAACGACAACATGGCAAAAGTCATTCTGCAAGAGTTTCTTCAAGAAAATGCAGATACCTTCTGGGAATGGACCATGCTAGACAAGAACTTGCATGAATTTACCTCAGTGGATCGTCATCAGCACATCTTTTTCTTCGAGGATCCGTTTCCTCTTCTTGAAGTGTTCTACGTGAAGGAGCTACGGGCTTCCAGACTTCATAAAGAAAGGCTGCTCGATGTCCGCGTCCGTGAAGATTCGGCATCGTGCTTCCTTGGTAAGTACGCGAAAGGTGTCCTCTGGCCAGTCGTAGGAGGAACCCCACAATGGAGAATTGAAAAGCCACCCAGCCATCTCATCTCTTGTACCAATCCTCGACCGCCAAAAAAGCATATGACCAGAGAGCTTGAGGCAAGCCTTCGTGCAACTGGCGCAGAGAGGACGCAGCCGGTAGAAACGTTGTCAAATATGACTACGAATTACTATGACACAGGTTTTTGTTCCAAGCACCTCCTGCAATTTGCAAGGAAGCAGGGTGCTTCCAACAATAAGAAGTCAAGGCACATGCTGTGTATAGAAACGTCTCAAAAGAAGAAAGTTTTCCTCAAGTGGTGCACAAGGTGCAAAAAATGGAAGAACTTCCTCAAGTTCTTGTATAGACCAAGATTGGCCACCGCGGTTACTCATTGCACGCATTGCCAAAACTGTGGTACGTGTTCATACCCGGTGAGAAGCAGTAGCAGCCCAAAACCACATCCACATTCGGTTCCAGGAAATGATTGTTTACCAACAGCATGTTTGGAAGTCTCAAATGATTTTGAGGCAAGTGAAGAACCACTTGCAGTAGTGAACATGTTGAGTAATAAGTTTGAAGCGTTTTTGCAAGGACAGCTGCAATCTGAAGTGGAAAAAGGGTTGTTAGTGGGTCTTCTGAAGTTGGAAAAAGAAGAGAAAGTGATTGGTGATGCCCTGCAAGCACTACAGCATATCGCTGAAGGAACAACAGCTCCCGATCAGTTTTCACCTGAAGTAGCTGGGCAAGGACGTGTCTGTTTGTACTTGCTGCAGGAGGCAGCATGCTCTTCAAGCAAGAGCTTTGACCCTGGCATGCCTACAGTTGATCAAATCTTAGGTAAATATCCTTGTGCACACCAACAACTGTTACAGATTGTGATCAAGATTCAATCACATTACCTACTGGCAGTCTGCAACACTTTCAAAAGGAATATCATTTACTTAGGGCTCTCCCTTCTCAAATGTAAGATTGAGAAAGAGTTCAGACTCAGGCTTTTCCTGCGCCAGTGGAGAGAAGGCTGCGTACTTTTTTCTTTTCAGATTACAGAGGGCTGCTTTGAACGCTCATCGATAGACATGCAGCGTCTGGTTTCGCTTGTTGACTGCATGGTTCATGTTGGCCAAAACGGACATTGTGACTTGCTTTGGAAGACTCCAGATGTTTGCAGAAGCGTCAAAGAATCTCTCCTTGGTGTATCACAAAACAACCTTATTTACGACCCCAGTTTCTCTAACTTTCAACGATTGTGCAGAATTTTCCCAATCGCACATGCATTTATGCTGTGCGGGGTCTACAAAAAGCCTCTTCGGCAATGGGAATTAGCACTGAAGGACTGGAGAGGCAACACTCCGTTGCACTACGCCGTCTTGCATATGCCAGAAAGGGAGGCTCACATGGATTTAAGGAATCTGGTTGGAGATTTGCTCTCCATTGAGTTTTTTTCTTTGTTTCAGAGAAACAATCAAGGTTTTACACCTTTGGATCTGGCGGCACTCTTGAACATCGAACTTTTTGATATTTTACTACAGCATATTTTTTCAGTTTTGGTTCGGATTGCTGCAACATCCCCATTAGCAAGGAAACTGGCATGGTCCCTCAAGAAAGTCAGGGAGACGATCCTGGCTCAATTGAGGGCACATGCTCAGGGTAGACTAGCAACCACAGCAGGTAGGGCTCTCGCAGTTTTTGATGCTCACCTCAAAAGGCTTGATAGGGGCACAGAGGCACAGTTTTACGATTTCCGTCATTCACTGCATAGGCACAAAGACTCTCTGCCACGCTCAGATTTGCTGGAGTCCTCTGCAGAAAACACTGGAAGGCAAGTTTTTTGCAGAAACTAGCACTGCTGAGCAGGTCATTTTCACGCTCTATCTTTGTTCATGGCGGTTCAATGAACCTCAGCGATGAGCTGGTGCCCTAGCAATGCAATTCCCATGGTGATGCTGTTCATTGGTGTACCCATCTTTGTCTTTCTCTGTTATCCACCTGGGAACGGGTCCCCACCGATCGTATCGAAAGCATCGATTCGTGATATCGAGATCTACCGACGAGATCTGTTCCCGGTGACAGCGTATCTTCGAGACCCTGCCAGCATGGACGGATAATCCACACTCGCTGCAGAGGATGGTGTTTACACCGTGAGCGAATCTTCGGGTCGTGGCGGAGGGACGGCCGACGCGGAACGCCGCCGTGCTCACAGATCCTGCAGAGGACTGTCTGTTCATTTGCCTCGATGTCCTCTGCGTCACACGCCTCATCCGTCTCTCGAACGTCGCATTCTCGTGCATGACCCGTGGAGGAGTTGTTGACCGTCCCGTCAATCCACGTACGCATGATCCATCCGCTCTGCGGTAGATGGTGGTTTCGAACGGCGCCTCCGGACGTCCCTCGGGCAGATATTTTCGTCGTTCGGCGAATCTCGGCGCTCACAAATCTGCGACGCGATGAGACACGCCACGATGCGCGCCACCTCCACGCCTTGCACGCGCCTTTCGCGCTCTCCCGCTCGCCTGACGAAGTGCAGGAGAACCTCACGGGTTGTAGCACGCGCCCAGCGCGAAGAGGTGCGTCGATTGGCGACGTTCGCGTCTCGGACGACGGCTCGAGACCAGCGAACCGCCGGAACGTATCCCAACGTCGGACCTTGGTGCGAGACGAGAGACTGACGAGTGGATTCCATTGGCGCCGGGAACGTTGGGACGTGCAGAAAAGTGTCCATGAAACCGTCGACCAAGGCGTGAGGCAGTTCTTTTCACGTTACGACGTGTTGAGTCCGGGTGTGGGCGTCATGTGCGTCACCTCGTATTGTGTGGCGAAGGGTCAGGATCCATGGACGGCAATTGGCATTTCTTTCGCGGCTACGGTGCTTGCTCTCGTTCTTTCGGAGGCCATGGACGAAATCACCTGCAGCAAGAAATAAAGAGGGAGAACGTCGCCTGGACGACGTTGCCGTGGATCCTCCGTTTCGGCACCCACGACGGGATTGGCACGAACGGTGGTGTCCACGGGTTTCCAGTAGGTCACCCACGCACTATGATCTGCATGTCCATACACCTATGTAATTAGCGTCCAGCACCAAGCTGCGGCGCACTTCGGCCACGTTTGTTCGTTTTCTTTGTGCCAGCACCGGTTCGTAGACGGTCATCGCCAGACGACGGTGTCGTGCGTGTCCTCCGAACCGTTCCACGTGCGCTTTGCGCCGGGATGGTTCTTTGTCTGCGTTCTTCCACGTGTCTTGCAGTCGTCGCGGCTGCTGCACGTCCACCTCCTTCGCAAACGAGGACAAGCACGTGCTTCGCGTCGTCTGTTCCGACGGTTCCACGCGCCGTGGCGCACCTCCGCTCCGGGTTGGTCCCGCCTTCCCATTGGTCGATCGCACCGTCCACCAATCCCCTCCCTCCACATACTCCTCCGACCAATCCCAGCGCTCGATTCCCCCCAGCGACCAATGGGGATCCCGGACGTGTCCGTCTCGTCCTCGTCGGTCTTCGTCGATTCGCGGTCAGTTCGCGCCATGGGCATGGCGGTGACGCGCGAGGCCTTGTCGGCGGTGGACGGGCAGCAGAAGCGCAGCCGCGAGGAGGAGACCCGCGAACGCATCGCCCAGTGGATCGAAGAGGCGCAGATGGCGGCGGGGATGGACGTGGAAGCGCATCCCAACCGACACCGACGTGTGCCTGCCAAGGATGCCGACGAAGGAGCGAAGCACGAACCCAAGGGAGACGAGACGAAGAATGGCGTCCACAGGAAACGGAAAAGGTCGTGGTTCGCGTGCTTCAAATGGTGGAACAAGGATTGACCAACATAGCAGTGCGAGCACGAGAGGTGGAACCGAGGAAGGAACCACGGGACGAAACCACGGATACGGAGCCTGAGAATGAAAAACTAGAGAGAAACACAGACACGCACAGAGACACAAATGCACATGCACACGGGAAGAAAAAACGTGCGACGGACGTTACAGAACCCTTCCGTTTCCATTGGCACACTTACAAATCAGTGATGCAACCCTTGGAAGCAGATGACACGTTCTTGATAAACTTGTACAAGGTGCCGCTCGTTGCTAGAAGGGGAGGTGCAGTCCAAGCAGCACGCCGTTGCTTCAGCTCCTCCTCCGACACTTCTAAGTTCATCACACGCTTCTCTGCATCGATGGTGATGATGTCACCGTCTTGCACCAAGGCAATGGGTCCGCCCACCTGGGCTTCAGGGGCCACATGGCCGATCACAAAACCATGCGAGCCTCCGCTGAATCGACCGTCTGTTATGAGCGCACAATCGTTGCCCAGGCCAGCACCCATGATGGCACTTGTGGGAGTCAGCATCTCTGGCATGCCGGGGCCGCCCTTTGGTCCCTCATAACGGATTACAATAACCGCGCCCTTGAAGCTCTCCGGATCCTTGGAGAGTGATTCCAGCATGGACTCTTCCTGGTCGAAGACACGGGCCGGGCCAGTGAAATACAGACCTTCTTTTCCTGTTATCTTGGCTACAGAACCCTCTGGAGCCAATGATCCATACAGTATCTGAAGATGTCCAGTCTCTTTGATTGGTGCTTCAAGGGGGACAATCACATCCTGCCCACTAGACAGGTCCGGGCACATTTCCAGATTCTCCCCTAACGTCTTTCCTGTCACCGTCAAACAGGATCCGTCGATGAAATCATGTGCCAAGAGGTACTTCAGCACCGCGGGAGTTCCTCCCACTTTGTGAAGATCTTCCATCACATACCTTCCGCTCGGTTTCAAATCCGCAATGAAAGGCACCCGATCGGACACGCTCTGGAAGTCATCCAGGGTGAGGTCGACGCCCACGCTGTGTGCCATGGCAATCAAGTGGAGCACTGCATTGGTAGATCCCCCTAGAGCCATGATGATGGCCATGGCATTCTCAAAGGAAGCACGTGTCATGATATCTCTGGGCTTCAAGTCCAGCTCCAACAAATTCAGGATTGCCTTGCCTGCAGCCCGGCACTCCTCTTTCTTCATCGGATCCTCTGCTGGGATGGAGGACGAAAACGGCAGTGTCATTCCCAACGTCTCGATGGCCGAGGCCATCGTGTTGGCTGTGTACATCCCTCCGCACGCTCCTGCTCCAGGACACGCATGACGGACCATGTCAAATCGAGCTTCTTCATCCACAAGTCCTGCCACGTATTGGCCGTAGCTTTGGAAGGCCGACACGATGTCCAGTGGTTCCCCGGTCCTACTCTTGCCAGGCTTGATGGTGCCACCATACACCATCAGTGCTGGTCGATTCAGCCTTCCCATCGCAATGAGTGTCCCTGGCATGTTTTTATCGCATCCTGGAAGAGAAACATTTGCATCATACCACTGGGCTCCCATCACCGTCTCTATGCTATCCGCGATGATTTCTCGCGACTGCAAGGAATAGCTCATCCCAGATGTACCCATGGAGATGCCGTCGCTCACGCCGATCGTGTTGAAGCGATAGCCCACCAATCCCGCTTCTTCCACGCCTTTCTTCACTTCTTCTGCCAAGTCCATGAGATGCATGTTGCATGGATTGCCTTCGTACCACACCGAAGAGATGCCCACTTGGGCTTTGTCCAAATCTTCTGGTTGCAGTCCCGTGGCATACAGCATCGCCTGGCTCGCGCCTTGCGACTTGGGCTGCGTGATGTGTGAGCTGTACTTGTTCAGCTTCGTCTTCGGCGGCGCCTGTGCCGCGTACGACGCGCAGGCATGTGGCTGGCACGCCTTGCGCATCGCCATCCCGCGAAGGCGGCGCACCGTCTTGGCCCACTCGATTCTCCTTCCACGAACCGGTTGAAAAGGGTTCGTTCCCAACTATCTTTCCCTTTCGACCGACAGTTTGTTGGGACAGTTGGGTCCAACACCTCCATTTGGAATGGAGTCGCCATGAAAAGGTGAAACAGGACCAGACATCAGCCAACACCCATCAGAATGCATTGCAAGCTTGGTGGCTGGACCACACAAATAACAACAACCAGATGAAGCTGCTTCCCCAAAACAAGACGCCAGGATGGACGCAGTGGACCAAACTCAGACCCTGCCGGATGAAGCGGACGGACTCATCATGGCGCGGATGGAACGTTCCTGAGAACGGAGGACGTGGTGAGGGAAGTGATACCGCTTCAACAATCCGTAACGCAGCAGCGTGGACTTGTACTCTTCAATGTCTTCCAACAGACAGAATCCCTTCTGGTCATTGACCGCACACCGGAGAGCAGCACCCTGTTGCATGACCATGCGTGAGAGGAAAAATTTTCGGACCGCTTCCGGATCTCCAGTTGCAGCCACGTGATACGCATCTTGGTCAAAGTCAAGCACAAAACAATCCTTTGTCTTGTTCCTATCGCCAGCAACAGCTGCCATCCTGTACTCTGGTGGGCATGAACGCTCTGCCTTGGCAACGATATCAGACTCCTGGCAGTATGCATAGTGCAGCACCACGCTGGTGTTGCTGATGATATCACGCCATTCGCCGCGCATATTGTCTGGGGTTACCCATCGCTGTGAGGCGTCCCCTCTAAACATATGAGGACCAACCTGGCGTAACCCTGGTGCATCCACACGAGCTGCGCTCTTCCCATTCACATATAAGTTCAGGTATGACCTGTTGTCCCCAAGTCGTGCCTTGGCACGTTGCAGGTTTGCACTAGAAGTCAAGAAGTTTTTGTGTACTCTGAACAAAGAAACCTCATCAAAGCGGTTTTTGATCATCTCATATTCCGGAGTGGCTTCGTTGTTCATAAAACGCACAGAGCTCACATATGGGTGCTGCCTACCCAGCACATCGGCGATACTGTATGAAGACTCGGATTCCGCCACAAACAGCTCATCTGGATCGATGTGCATTATCCAGTCCATGTTCTCCTCCCTGGCAAGCTGGATGGCCAGAGTGATGGCAAACGTTTGCTTCACCATCAGCTCATAGTTCCCTGGGCGATGTCCCCACTGCCTGTGCCATTTGGACCATCTCTCCAGTTGATGCTTCAACGTCTCATCTACCAGGGGCACGCGGATGGGAATCACCTTGACAATATCAATACTGTCGAGCACTTCCAACGCTTTTGTATCTGACCCGTCATAGAAGAGATAAAATTTTTCCACTCCAATCTCTGTGTGGTATTGTATCCATGGCAAAAGTTCTTGGCGCACTCCCATGAGGTTAGCAGAGGTAACAGTCACAAAGCACACCCGCGTATGGGGGGTGGGGTTCACTATCTTTTTCAGCTGGTTTGTGAATGAAACTCGGTGTGGAATCGACTCAAGCTCATCCATACGATCTGCAAAAGGATCCAACGTGTCAAACATTCTATCTTTGTTCGCTTCGTCATGAATCTTGGTTACCTCAGAGTGCCACTCGTCATCATGCAGAAAGTTACTGAATTGTAACCTGATGATTTCGCTGGCAGTAGGCGGTGGTGGTGCGTCAGGCTTTTCATGCTGTGCACCTTCTGTATGCTCTGCTTGTCTAGAATCACTTTCGTTGTACTTCTGCGTGCCGTGGTAGGCACTTTCGTGTTTCTCCAATTGCCGTGGATCATGATCACTGTCTGTGCTCAGATTGCTCCCCTTCCAATTGACGTTGAAGTCCGGGTCATCGTGCTCTGTCGTTTGGATTTCAGAGTGGTTGAATGCTAAACCTTCTTGCAGCTGAAACCTACTTCCAAATCCTTCCTGTTCTCTACTCCATCCTTGCTGCTTGGTATCGTGCTGCTTGGTCAGTTCATCCCTGTTGTGATTCTCCATATTGCTGAATCCTTCCAGGTGATCATCTCCGGCCGTTCGATCAGCTTTCCACCCTATCTCAGTTCCCCCTTGCGCAAAGGTATCACCAGCTGAGTATGCATGACTTTTCTTCAGGGCCGCATTCGATTGCTGTCTTTCCTGTTGCATGACTTCATTCTTGTACCTCTGCCATCTCCATTCTTCCACTCCTTCCACACCTGCGCTTTTCGTGTGCAATGTCGCGCCACCCTTGACCTCGTAAGGCAACTTCTGTGCATCCTCTCCATTCACACCCTGGCCTCCGCCCTTCCCGCCATATCCCGACGGTTCGGGACCCTTTCGAGCCACGAGCATCAGCATGGTGCTGGTCACGAGGAGTCCTGCCAGCATCAACCAGGTGGAAGGGAGCAGTCCCTTCCGACGTGCAAGCCTCATGGAAGCATCCGAAACAGTTCCAGCGCACGTGGATCGGCGTACGACGCAGTCGCGGTCTCCAAAGCGCGCGCCTCGACGTCGGCCGACGCGTCGCACACGCCTCTCAAGGTTTACTCGAAGTTCACGAACTCGGTTAACCCAGGTCGTGCACATACGACGCCTGAGAAAAGACCTCCTCGAAGATCGATTTTCGAAGCGTTAAGTAGATGTTAAGTACGTCGGTTGAGGTTCTCGAGCGGTCGAGACGAACCCGTCGAGGCGGTCGATTAACTCGTGAGTTAACTTCTCGGGCCATGCACGGTCGAGGACGAATCGACAGGTCGGTTCGAAGGTTTGAACGCGATGCTCGTGCGACTTTGCTTGCACGCAGAGAGTGGATTCGAAGGTGTGGGCGTGGACACGTGCGACCACTCGCTTGCACCCACCCACGCGGCAGTCGCGCCAAAATGGGACATCGTGGTATTGATGACCGCAACAACAACTTCAACGAACACCATAGCCCGTCGATGGACCCAGGCGGCGTTGTATTGTCTCATCCTCCGACACTAGAAACTTTGTTCGCGATTTGGTCGAACACTCGCTTGCGATGAGACACGTGTTTGCCACCGAAAGGCATGCAACATTGCTTTACTAGTGTGAACGAGAATGTTGCTAGCAAGGGCCAAAAAATCGACCTTGCCACAACTTTCTTTGGCTATGAACAACGGATATTTCTGGTAAAAATGCGGTCACTCTCACGTGCGCCCCTTCCACTTCCTTTCACCTCATTTTCCTCATGTCCTTGCTGTCAGAATCCATCTACATCCATCGGTTCGTTTTGTTCTATAGTGACACTTGGCCATAATTACGTTGAATTGAAAACTTTTCTTTTTGCATGTGCGAAGACTCCATGGAAGCTCGAACGAGGCCATTGGCTTTGAAAGTCGTGCCTCAATGGTTTCAATGATAAATATCAATTTCCAATGTTCATTTGCTACAGAGCAATAACCGTCCCGCTTGGTATGCTCATGAGAGTGATTTAAAGGCGATGTAGATGTGTTGGTCGAGTCTACAAGTGCTCGGCGATCCTACCCTTCCGACACAAAAGTATGGGAAGCCTTGCGTCATTCGCATCCATTCGGGCGCTTCTTTCCTCACACGTCACACACTGTAGAGTGCTTGCGTCGGGCTACGAATAGTTCACGCCCCAAAGAGTCTCTTCGAGTGCCCCATTATTCCAATGCTCGGCTAAGCGTACAATCGTGCATGCACACCACCTTGGGATCCACCATTGGTTTTTGAGCATTACCACTCACAAATTTTGTATTTGCTTTTGAGCAATACAGGACTCAAACCTTCACGCCGCTCGAGCCGCAATCATCAGTAAGGTTTTCAGTTATGTACATATGCAAGATTCGCGAACGACGCATCGTAGTGGAGCACGACGTGAGACGATGGCGAGCAATCGCTTGGCGTTGCTTGTGTTGTGCGTTTCCATTGGTAAGCAATTCGTCTGCTCTACTTCGTGAACGAAGGATGCCACACGCCCAAGGGTTCCATCTGCCTTCCACACCCTCTCCATCAAGGTGCATCTGCAAGGTCGGGTCGAGGCTGTGGGGCTCTGAGAGAGAAAAAAACCATGTGTATCTGCGGGTGAGCGTGCAACTGCCTTATCGGATTCTTGTGGTGGTGGTGTGCGACACCGTTCCGCGCTTCCGCCATGCCTGTGACGATGGCTTCGCAGCATATGCGACCGCATGCGACTCTCCAACATGCGTCCGAGCTGGCGTACACCGCCAAACGGGTGGCCAGGAGAGGACGTGGCATCTTGGCGTCGGACGAATCCAACGCCACAACAGGAAAACGTTTGGCCACCATTGGATTGGACAACACCGAAGAGAACCGGAGGCAGTGGAGAGAACTGCTCTACACTGCGCCAGGACTCGGAAATTACATCTCTGGGTCTATCCTCTTCGAAGATACCCTGCATCAGAGCACAACCGATGGCCGAAGCTTTTTGAGTGTGCTGGAGAAACAGGACATCGTGGTCGGGATCAAAGTGGACTCTGGACTGCAACCTATTGCGGGGACCGATGGCGAAACCGCCACCCAAGGATTGGACGGGCTCTCAGATAGATGTGCAGAGTTCTACAAGATGGGTGCCAGGTTTGCCAAGTGGCGTGCTGTGCTCAAAGTGGGCGACGGGTGCCCATCCTCAACAGCAATCCTGGAGAACGCCCATGGACTTGCAAGATATGCACAAATTTGCCAAGATAATGGACTGGTACCTATTGTAGAACCTGAAGTGACCCTTGGACCTGGAGACTACAGCATTGAGCGCACTGCCTACGAATCGGAGAAGGTTTACAGTCATGTATTCCGACTTCTCAACGAATATGGTGTGATGCTTGAAGGCATTCTTCTGAAGCCCAACATGATCCTACCTGGCCTGGATGCCCCTGTGCCAAGCCCCAAAGAAGTAGCTGAATATACTGTGCGCACTATGAAGCGTACCATTCCTGCAGCGGTGCCAGGGATTCATTTTCTTTCTGGGGGCATGTCTGAGGAAGAAGCTACATTGAACTTGCAGGCCCTGCAAGGCTATGAAGGCTGCCCCTGGTCTTTGACCTTTTCCTATGGACGCGCATTGCAGAATGCGACCTTGAATACTTGGGCAGGTAAGCCTGAGAACGTCAAGGCTGCCCAGGACATCCTTGTTGCTCTTGCCAAAGCTAACTCCGAAGCCCAGCTCGGTGAGTTCAAAGGACCTCACCCTGTGCCGGGCGGTGGGCGCATTCTCCAAGCTCTTCGTCTGGGTGGAGCCGGTAAGTAGATAGACAGCTATGCCATGCTATTACGGTGATGATCAACACGAAATGGACATGCTACATGCTGCCCCTCATCCTTGTTGTGTATCAGGCACCTTGTCATGCAAGCAATTGTTTTCTTCAAAATCCTCTCACGACAAAAAGTGCAAGAGATTGCATAAAAATCAGGCGCTACAAAACGCTTCAAAATCTTTCCTTGCCTCTGCAACCGTCCTATCTCTAGTCGGCCCCTTTTCCTTGTCACCATGTACAGTTGATGAAAAATGCCTGCAAAGAGGATTGAACACCTCAGGGATTGTTCCCTAGGAACAAGCGCATTCATCACTTTAGTTTGTGATAGCTTCTTCCATTGTACTGCACTAATGCACCACACCAGCAATTCCATACAAAAGCACTTCGATGGATGGGTCGACCTTGACCATCATGCGTGATCTGCGTGAAAGGAATCCCATGGTGCAAGGACACCAATTTTACTTTTGCTTCTTGTTGGTTTCGCTTCCTTTGATGCAGCCAGCCACATTTGCATCGCCCTATGTTTCGATGGTCCAGTTTGGAAAGGACCTGTCCACACTGGCACGTCTGGGCGTCGCTTGGATGTCCATGCACCAGATCCCATCGAATGATATCTTGTATGTACATTGTTTTCAAGGTCTTGTTTCCTGTCCAGCCTTTACTCCATGCAATGCATTCCTTTTAATGCATGCTACCATTGTCTTCCCTGGATACAACACATCTGAATCTGCCCTTCCAGTGTCGGTGGGCCATCCTGCAGCGCCATTGCGGCCACGACATGTGCAGCACACGAGTGCGATTGATGGCGGCTGCTGCGCTGTTCTCCAGCGGTTCCTACTTGTCCTTGGTCAATCTCGCAGCGGAAGATCCGCACGAGCGATTGGAACACACGCAAAGAGTGGATGCGAGCTTGCAAGCTTGGTTGGTGGAGAGAGGCGTGTCGATGCGACAAGCTGCAGTGCGCTATTTGGACGAACAAAGAGGACGTGGCTTGGTCCACGTCGAGTCCAAGGTTTCCGTACACAACCAAACACCCGCTCCTCCACCAGCAAATGGGCGATCCGATCCCATGTCCACGGATGGGACTGGGAACCTTGATGATGCGAAGGAAAGCCAAGTCAACATGCAAGAAGATACCGAGACAGAAACATCGTCCAGGATCCCCTGGACGTTGTGGGAGCCGTGGAGAAAGGGCAAACGATCGCTGGCCAGTACATCCGAAAATGTGGCTGCTGCTAGGGCAGCCATATCCGCAAAGGAGAAGCGAGAGGAACACATGCCCAAGGATGAACAAGAAGAAAGGATCAGCTTGGAACGATTCTTGTGCGGCTGTGACCTGCAGGATACGATTTTACCAGATCCTTCCCTACGTGAAAGACTATTCAGCAGGGGCATACACGATGAATGGACAGTTCTAGCAACTCAAGTGGCCATATACAAATCGCTCGGTCTCCACTCGCCTCTCCATGGCTATTTGGAAGCAATACGTATTCCCGTGATGGATCCTCACCCAGATGCGGACAAAGACCTCACATTAGCCATTGAAGCGTCTAGGAAAGCATGGAGACTGACATGGGAAGGGGGCTGTGAAGAAGAAGCCAACGAATGCCTTCAGGACGTACTGAAATCCCGATCGTTGGAACATAGCAGTGAGAAAATAAAGGGACCCACTTGGGATGACTTTCTCTGGAGCCAGCACATGGTGCGCTCACGAGCAGTGGGTCTGCATGTCCGTGGCAAAGAACTTCTGTGTGTAGTTCCAGGGTTGGACTTTGCCAACCATGATCCAGTAGCCCCAAATGCCACTTGGGAAGTACTGGAAGACCCAAGCAGTCAAAAGGGCGACCAGGTCTGGCTGGTTCAGCTAGGGGAAAGAACCTTGAGAGATGGAGACGAAATAAGGGTCCAATATGGTGCGGACAAACCCAACCAAGAACTTCTCTTCAATTACGGCTTTGTAGTACCTGGAAATCCACACAAGGCTATCGCTGTGCACGCACCCCTCCCTCCGATTAAAGAATGGGATGACCTGCTTCATGCAAAAGCAAACCTTCTAATTCAAAACAAGCTTGTCCCAAGGGTGCTTTTGGGTGATCCGTCAAAAGTCAAACATTGTGACGACCTACCTCTTGAAAGTATGCAGGTGCTGGCGGTGCTTGCTGCAAGAGAAAAGGATCTCAAGCGATGGCTGGATGCAACAAACATGAACATTGTTCTCAATTCGGAGGACTGGATGGCAGCTTACACATTACTAGCCTGGCTTTTGGAGGGCAAAATTCAATGGTTGGAGGAAAAGACAGGTTCTCCAACTGAGGATCGTAAGCTCATCAAGCATGAGGAGGGCACAATGGATCCTTTGCGATTGCAACACGTGATCCATAGGTTGGAACAAAAGGAGCTTGCACGGGCGTGGCTGGATTGGACAAGGGTGAAAATTCGCAATTTAGCCAAAAACAACGCTTTGTTACCTGAAGGTTGAGCAAGTGTCTTCTATACACACCAGTCAAGCACAGAGGTTCAAGCATCTATGTGCAACTATCAAGTGGAAAGTGCCGACTTTGCTGATCGTTATTGCAATCTGTGATGATCTGGGTAGCAGCAATCGTGACCGAAGCACGCTTATGAGTGCAATCTCCCCTCCTCTTGAATCCCAGTCCGCCTACCTTCCAAGTCTTGCCTTTTATTGGGCTGCTACAATCCAGCTCTAAAAAAGATGCGGGACATGAAGGAGGTTCTGAATCATCCTCTCATGCATACGCAATATCTTTTGTGGTAAAAGGTTGCGTTGCAGCAAGCCGGCCCGCAAGAGGTATGTTTTCAAACCTTCTACATCTTCTAAGAGGCAGTATCCAGGTCTTCCTTGCTTATAACACCTCCCTACTGCTCCTGGTTCTAGAACAACCCTTGCAAGGAAGAAGCTTCGAATCTCATCTGGATCTCCACGTGCGGCAACATGATAAGCATCCTGATCAAAATCAATCACAAAGCATTCTTTGGTCTTGTTTCTTTCATTGAGTATAGCAGCTCGTTTATATTCTGGTGGACATGAACGCTCTGCTTTTTGCAAGACGGCATCAATTGTGCAGTAAGCGTAGTGCAGAATGGTACTACACTCACTCTTCTGTATGACCCAATCACCATCGGGATTTTCAGGCGTCACCCACCTCTGTGAACGATCGGCCCGAAATTCATGAGGTCCCGCCTGTCGCAGTCCTGGTGCATCAAGCCGTGCGGCACTCTTTCCATTGCCGTAAAGAAGAATCACTCTTCGATTCGTGCCAATGACTGCTTTCCACCTTTGCTGTGCCATTGATGCAGAAGAAAGCGCAGGATTAACCTTGAACAGCGTAACTTGGTCAAAAGAATTGAATACGTCTTCTTGCTCCGGATATGCCTCGTTGTTGAAAAATTTAACACTAGCGACATGCCTCGGCTGTGAATGTAGAACTTCAGCTAAGTTTGAGGTTCTTTCCTTGTCACCAACAAACAGCTCATCTTGGTCCAAATGTAGGATCCAGTCCATATTTTCTTCCTTTGCCAGTGAAATGGCTGTTTGAATGGCGAAGGCTTGTTTCACCATGAGTGCATAGTTTCCTGGACGTCCTCCCCATTGCTTGTGACCTTTTTCAAAGTTACTGAGATCCACTACTGTGGATTGATTCGCAAATGGCGCTTGCAGTGGTGTGACATGCACAGCCTCCAGACTCTGAAGTAGTTGAAGCGCTCTTTCATCAGAGCCATCGTAAAACAAATAGAAACGACCAACCCCAACCTCAAGATGGTACTGAATCCAGGGGAAAACCATTTTTCGGAGACCCCATTGATCTGCTGACGTTACAGACACAATGCACACTTTGGACCTGTTTATCAAGGTTGTTTGTTTCCACAGCATGTTGATGAAAAATGTGCGCGTTTCTAAGGACTCCAGCTCGTTCCCTTTATCTCCTGCATCAGCAATTTTCCCTGGAGGATACTCACGTGCCCTTGCAGCCTCATGAAGCGGAATGACCATTTTCATGAACTCCCCTTCAGTCATGAAGCTGGACAGATTCAATCTGTATCCTTCTGGTACGGGAGGTGGAGGATTTACTTGTGGTTCAACCTTGATTTCTTCGCCATTGGTCTGGCTGTTTTCTCTGTCTTTTGTTCCTTCGGTGTGCTTGTCCATCTTTTCCTTCTGTCTTTCAGGATCGGTCCGGGCGTTGTCTTTGCCAGCTTCTGGAACAGCTTCTTCCTCTTCAGGTACAGCCAATGGAACCTCTGCTTTTATTTTGGTGTGCTCCAGGTTTCCTTCCCATTTTCTCCCAAGTTGTTGTTTCCAGTGCGAATTGGACCAGCTCCTTTCATCTTTTTCTGGTGCCGCAAATCTGGTTCGTTCCTTGGATGGTTCCAAATCGAGTTTCGCCGTCTTCCTGCCGTGTTCCAGGTTCCACTTTCGATCCACCACTTGTGGTTCAGGTTGTTTGAAGCTCTTCGTCCTGATCCACAATGTGAGCATCACCAAACAATAGCAGACCATGAGTCCGACCATCGAAGCTCGCGTCCAACTGCGGTTCATGGCGGCGGTGGACGCGTGGTGGCACGCGCTGAGCAGCGGTGGAAGGCCAATGCAAGCCAGCAGGCGCGTGTGGCGATGCTTGGATGCGCAAGGAATCGAAAAGAAGCGCAAGAAGCAACGAAACGTTGCGAACAGGTTCGGAATCGCGACCCTGAAGGAATGCGGACCGACGCACTCTGTTCCCGTCTTACGGTAATTTCTGATATATGCATCGAAATTGCCGTAAGGGAAACGAGGGGGAGGGATTCGAACGTTTGAAAGGGTCCCAGATTCGAGAGAACCCATTCGATCGCCTGGACCGAAACCGAGGGATAAAAAAAAAGGAGAAAATGCGAATAAAACGCGGTCGCGGATCGAATTTCGCGTGTTTTTTTTTTGCACGTCGTGTCCGTTCACGTCCTCGTCGCGTCGCGTCGCGTCGCCATGGAAGCGCCGAAAGCGCACGACGAGGTAGACGAGAGCACGCCAGAAGGCGAAAGAGACGAGTTGGCACCAAGTGGTGCGAAAAAAACCGCTTCGAAAACGTCCCAGGCGGTCCCAGAAGGCACACCTTTGGTGGAGACCTTGGCTGAACAGCTTCGCCTGCAATTGATGGACGTTGCAAGCGGTGGTGAAGGTCAACAAGTGCTCAAGGAGACGCTGGAAGGACAGCTGAAAAAGGTGGAAGAAGAAAGAGACAAGCTCGACCAACTGCGCGCCGACCTTGGACGGATAGCACCCGGAGAATATGCAGCCTACAGGAAAGAGAGGGAATCGAGAGAACAACTGGTCACAGCACTCAGTGCTGCCATTGAAGCTGCAGCATACGAAAGAGAAAGGAGGATGCTGGCTGCAGAACTTGCAAGGAGGAGGAGGGAACAGCTGGATGGATTGCTGCAGCCCCCAAAGCGATCACCAGGGCACAAAAAACACGGGATGAAAAAAGCTGTCCTTGGAGCCATACTCACACTGGCACTAATCACCACAAACAAGATGTTTCGGGCTCATCCAAGAGCACGACAGACACTGGTGAAAAAAGCGCAAGGACTGGGAAGAAGATTGGGAAGGTGGATGAGAGTTGTACAAAGGCGAACGCTTGCATTCCTTGTTGGACCGCAAACAACCTCAGATCCACCTCGAAGACGGCGACGTGCGACTGTGTCGGAAGAAAACTTTGAGCAGTGGCTTGATACCGACGTCAGAGCTGGAGCCAATCAACAGGACCAACGTTCGCCCGCAAGGAGCAGGACAACCCAACCACAGTGCGAAACAAGGGCGCAGCAAGAACAAACAGAAAGAGGCAGGGATGCTCCCTCTGAAGGTCAAGGGAGAGAAAGGCGTGAACTGTTAGATAGGCGCCCGACTTCACCTGATTTGTCTGAAAGTACACCTTCATCAAGAAGGACAAGAGCCTCTACCCCTGAGGCGCACCAAAGGGAACACTGTGACTCTGGCGAGCAGGGGAGAAGCGCACGGCGGCGTTCCTTGGATGAGCGAAACTCTGCTTACTTTCACTCAACTATTGCACCAGACTTGAGCAGTACTGCTACTACAGAGTCAGGGCAGAAGGTCCCGCATGCTTTCCTCTGCCCAATCACAAGAGAAGTCATGAAAAACCCTGTCATAGCTGCCGATGGTTACTCTTACGAGAGAAGAGCCATCAAACAGTGGTTGGAACAGCGTGGAACGTCTCCGATCACTAACTTGCCACTTCACAATTTCAACCTAGTCACCAACCACAGCTTACGATCGGCGATTCATGAGTTGCACTTGTGAAATGGTGCCAGTTCATAATAGCTCACGCCTGCGTACCCTCTGCATAAAACATATCATTTCCAGTTCACCATAAACTTTCCCATTTATTGCCCTTTCCCCCCTGCTCCTCTTCAATCACCTGCCACAAGTTGATGTCAGAGGACGAAATCCTTGGCCTACTTTCCCAGTTTTAGTACGCAGCATTGTTTGGGCGTGGTGCTATCCATTCAGACCTACATCTTTGAATCTGGTACACTTTGCTTGGACGAAAACGAGAGTGCCAAGTTTCACGCCTTTTGCAGAGCCTCGATCTCTACATCATGCATCTGAAATCTTCGTTTAGCAGCGTGAGAGGGAGTCCATGTAACCTGTTCAAGCTATCAAGGTTTAAGGGCTCTCCCTTAAAGTCAGCCGCAATTCCTGCTTGGATGCGTCCATGTCGAGAGGTTCAGCATTGCTACAAAAAGAGCTGCGGAAAATGGCTTTCAACTGGGATCCAACCATTGACTCCTGCAAAGCCAGAACAGCAGAAATGTTTCAACTTTATTCCAGTCAACTACAAAACTTTTAAGTGATCCTTGACATGAATAGTACTTAAGGGCCACCGGCAAGGCATAGTCTAGCTACTGCAAGGTGGCCTTCTCGTCAAGAAAGCAAAACTTTCCCAGGCTTGTGAGAACTAAGGAGCCCAATCCATCTTTGCCCAAGCAAGAGTTGAGCAACGTTATCATAGTACTGCCGTAAGTGGGCAAGAGCAAAAAACAAAGAGTATGAACACAAGTTGCTGATCAGCCATTTTCTTTTCTTTCAGATCCAATAATCTTACTAGAGCCTACTGGGCACCCAAATCCGCTACAGCAGCAATGATTGCAGCTCCAAGACCAGATCCGTCTTTGCTCAACTGCAGCTTGATTTTTTCAGCTTCAGGACCAACCAGCTCAGTCAGAGACATGATTAGTTCCTCGTGAAAAAGGCGGTGGTGCTCAAACATGCTGCCATCCACTGCTATAATGGTTGGCAAAATTCTCACTCCACCCACACGGCCCATTTTTCTGAGTACACTGTAAAGTGCAGCACCTGCTAATCGAGCTGCTCTGCGGGATACGAGAAACATGATTTCTTGTATGACAGGCCCAGCTTTTTTGATGGCTTCATCATCATAACCAAGGCTTTCAGTGAGAGCAAGGAGCGGTTCACCAAGTACATCTTGCAGTGCGCAGATTGCCGCAACCTGTTCCCCACCAATTGCATCATTTGTGGCCAAAAACTTTCTGCCCTGTGGTGATGGAGCAGGCAGTGCATCATCTCCAAGTAACTCCAACAGCATGTTGCGTGCCATTTCTCCAATGTACATGCCTCCGATCATTTTTTCAAAGGTTGCCTTTCCTGGGTGCAGGCTTTCTTCATCCAATTTCCGATCGAAAGACATGATGGGTAGCTCTGCTGTATAAAAATCTGACCACTCAATATCCACAACCATATACTTGCTGTGGTGATCCTTTCCTTGCATCTTTTCGATCTTCTCCATCTCCTCCACATATGCTGCATTGCTTCCCGTCCCAAAGATGACCCCTACCTTGGCGGTTTCATCGAAATACTGGGCTGCAGCCAAGGTTCCCACTGTGTCATTCAGGACAGCTGGGATGACCACTCCGTGGATGCCGGCTCTGTGCATTGCATCCGCCAGAAGGACCACCACATCTTTGCCAACACAGCTGGGGATATTGAATCCTTTGGTCCAGAAGAGTAGCTTCCCGCTATTGAGTGCGTTTTGATCCATCGGAAAAGAAAACGTGAATGCCAGCACGATTTTGTCCCTACTCAAGGGAATGCCATCCAATTCGAGTTGGTCCAGGAATTCCTTGAAGGCCTCAGCAAGCAGCCCGAAGAGTCCATCTGCCGTGCCTTCCATGTTTTCTTTCGGGATATTCCATTTGGCTTCCCTCCTCAATGCGACCTTACTGATTTCTTCGGACAGATGTATGTATGCGATCCTGAAGTTGGTCCCTCCTAGATCCAAAGTAAGGTAGTGTCCAGTCTCCTTTCCACTTGGTTGTTGTGTCACGTATGTTGGCAACATGGGCAAATTCGTCCCTGTTTCCGCGAGCCCTACGTCCATCTTGTGCAGCATGGCATCCGAAACTCTCTTCATGCGTTCCAGAGGGACGAGGCAAGCTTCGCGCCACGTCTCCAAGCGCTCCATCGTCGCTCTTTTTCCCCAATTTCGCAACACCTTCGGAACTGTCGGTGGACACCCGATAAGGGGGGCATTCGCTGCGTCCTTCCAATGCCCCCCTTTCTCGAAGCTTATCTGGTGGAGTGAGGACCAAGGCGCCTCCATGAAGAAGGAGAAAAGTGCGAGATTTCGTCGTCGAACCACTTTCCAAACGATCTACAAGTGGTACCTCCATGGACCGTGCCGATGTCCTTGGATGAAAGGCTCTATTTTACTCGGACGCGTAGTCAGCGTGCAAAATGCGCCTCGGAGCGTGTCGTAGGGGAAAAGACTTGGTTTCAACCTTGGAACATGTCGATCAAGGTAGGGTCGCCCATGCATAAAGGTTTTGATGTCTTCGCTTGCAAGGCCCATCCTTCACTACGACGCAGTACGCTTCATTTCGGCATCTCTCCTTCCTATGCACAGGATGGCGTTTTTTCGTCTCCGCACAAAAGAAGAAGCTCTTTCAGAGGTTGCCTTCCACCTTGACCATTGCAAATGAAAGAGATGGAGAAAGATCGAGAGAGATTGACAGAGACGGAGAAGGAGTGAGATTGATTGATTGAGGGATAGAGAGAGACGGAGAGGGACTCGCATAGATTGAGAGGGATCGAGCGAGGCAGAGGGGATTGAGAGATTGACAATGATTGAGAGGGAGTGAGAGAGATTGACAGTGATTGAGAGGGAGTGAGAGAGATTGACAGTGATTGAGATGGAGTGAGAGAGATTGACAGAGAGTGAGAGGGAGTGAGAGAGATTGAGAGGGAGAGGGCAGTGGAGAATTCGAGGGATGTGGATCGACGAGGACCATTCCGACCTCGCACGTGTCGACGTTGGAACGTCAGACGCGCTGCGACCACTCCACGTGACGCAAGAGGATGGTGGAGAGGACGAAGGAAGGTTCCACGTTCACGCCTGGTCCAGAAACCAACCGCGTGAGGAACAAATGGGTGTGCAAAGCAGCCGAGGAACAAGGTGGACCTCATGGTGGCACGCCACCAGGCACACGGTTGAGGATGTTCTGCGTACCACAAGCTGGAATGGGCGCGTGGGCCTTCCACGGATGGTGCAAACAGCTGCCTGAAGACGTGGAAGTGATGCCCATCGAACTGCCAGGAAGAAACACACGTGCCAGAGAGACGAAGTTCACCGACATGGGAGAACTCGTGCGTGCCCTGTGCGATGCACTCGAGAACTACCTGCACGACATGCCATACGTGCTGCTGGGACACAGCATGGGTGCGTGGGTGGTGTACGAAATGACGCAGGAGTTGCGAAGGAGAGAATGGCCCATTCCCTTGAAAGTCTACGTCTCTGCCAATCGAGCACCACACCTCACAGGAGCACAACACGACGTGGATCCAACCGTCATGCACGTGCTGCCTGCAGATCGATTCTGGCAAGCATTCGTCAAACGATACGGAGCGAACAAGGACCTCCAATCTCAAGCCATCCGGAACTTCCTCTGGCCGACGCTACAAGCCGATTTCCAAGTCATCGAGAACTACCAACCGACCAACTTGGATCCGCTCCCGTGCCCGCTGGATGTCTTTGCGGCCAAGGAAGACAACCGATATCGACCAGAACAGATCAAAGCATGGGAAAGACACACCAGTTCCACCTTTCGAGAAATGTGGTTTGACGGAAAACATCGGTACATCGTGGATCAACCTGCCGAGGTGCTTGAGTACTTGGCCGCGGACCTCCCAAAGCTTCTGGATTGACCACAAACACAAGAACAATAGTAGAGAAAGCCATTGCCTCTCAAGCTTTTTTTGTATGAGCAAGCTTTTGAAACCACCAGAGAATTACTCAATGACGCCCCCTCAAGGATAGACCGAGAATCTGCAAGGGTTGTAAATCGCATGCACGTGTTCCAGCATAGCTTGCTTGAGCTTGAAGTTGTTGGGCTTGGAGAGATGGATGGTATTGCCCCGGTAGAAGACGGGGACTGTTCATTTTCCCCAATACCTGAGAATCATGAAGTATTATTGCATCAGCTGCACAGAGGGAATGTTCTATGTACCCACAATTTATGTGTCTTCGGATTGACTATACTTACGGAAAAGAGACATGGGTTTGCACCCAGAAAAGACTTGTTGTGGGAAAACGTAAAGGGCAACCTTTGAAACGGCCCTGGGAGGCTTCATTCGATCCCTGGCCATGGTAAAAATGCGCATCGATTTCAAATGCCTCAACCGAAGGAGGTGACAAAGCACTGCCGCCAGATGCACAACGGCCCGTGCCAAGCTAAAACCACCCGTCTACAGCATATTCATTCTCCTACGGTCATTCCAAACCCAAACTTGTAATCCTTCTTGCTATGATCTACTTCAGCAGAAAGGATGAAGTTGACACCAACGTTCAGCCGCTCTTCGAGATAGGCAGCCACCGCACCATTAGAATCAATGCGACCTCTCAGCCTGCACTGGCGAAGGATGTAGTCATAGCCGAAGCTTGCAGATGCATCTCTAGCATTCCAATTCCACATCATCTCGCTCACCAAGGCAGCTTTGTCGGACAATTTGTGGAGATAGGTGAGGCTCAGGAGCCCCGTGGTTGCCACTTGACAAGTGGCAATGCATTGGTCGCTCTGATGGCGTGCAGCAAAGCCCACACCTGATTTGCGTTGGCTACCCAGCCAGAAGGCCTCACCCCCAAGCGCCAGGTTGTCCGTCACGCTCTGCAAGTAGTTGATACCATAGAACTGAGAGTTGCCCACCTTCAACTGCGCATTCCAGTCAGAGCCCTTGTAGTCCAGATCCAGCATGCCCTGAGAGTACCCTGCTTCGTTGGTGAGCTGGGTTTGAAACTTGACTGAAAGATCTTCGGTGAGGTCGTGTTTGATGCGCCCAGTCATCCTTCCATCGGTGAGGATGCGTCCGATGAGCATGGTCCGAGTATCCAGCCAATTTGCTCCAAATTCGTAGGTTGCCATGGGCATCTTGACCACCTGTGTACTCTGCGTGGGCACTTCGATGGATCCCATGTACACACTTTGTTGCACGGTCGTTCACATAAAGTTGTCAGTATTCGGATGTGTTTCATCCATCCCCACCACTGCACTTTTGGTGCATCGGTTTCGACGTGCGCAATCTCGTGTGCGTCTCACCTGTGGCTGAGGGAGAACTTGGCATTGAGCGGCTTGGCAAAGTCGAATCTCACTCCTTCAAACAAGTCCGGCTTGAGCGACACTGTTGTTCAAAAAGCATGCATTGTTTGCGCAAGGGTGGCGTTCGCAATTGAAGGATTGGTGTTTGCAGCAGGTAGCGTGGTTTGTGGAAAGAGCAGGATTTCGTTTGGGTCAGTTGGGTGGACCGGTTTGGATTTGCCCTCGTCCGTTCCATTGATCGAGTGCGACGTCTGTTTCGCTTTCTGCCACGTTTCGTTCCATGTCTCTGTCTGTTCGTTTCGCATCCTTCTCGTTCGCAGCACGTACTCAGGACTTCTCTTTGCAAGTCTTCATATTTGACGGGTTGAGGCAGCTGCGTGGTTTTGGACGTTGCTTCCGGTTCGTCCTCCGGCATGGGCACGTGTGTCGGTGCATCCTTTTCGGCTGCGTGCGACACGGACGCTCCCATGTTCGACGTGTGGTCTCACGTGCGCTCCTCCTGCACCTTCGGATCGACGGTTGCGTGTGTGTGTGTTGCGATGCAACGTGGTGTGACACAAGCAGACGACACCGCACACCACTGCACCAAACCCTCCCTCCGCATGCCTCTCCATCGATACCTTCCCCTCTCACCATCGATATTTTGCCGAAGATATCGATCCGTCTCCCCCTCTCTCAGACCCACACCTTCTTTCTCCATGTCGAGGAGGAACCATGGATGTCTCTCCATCACCAACTCGATTTTCAACCACGTTTTCCACGAGTATCGCCCACACCTCGAGTAGCGCTCCACCTTCCACTACTCCTTCTTTGGAACTTGGTCTACGCAAGTAGACCGATTCTCAACACGCTCCACACACACCCTTTTCAAACGCATTGCCCTCTGCTGTTCTTTTCTCTCGAGAGAATCACACGCTGCCACCGAATCCCATGCGAGTGTGCCCATGCATTTCTAGTCCAAACTCATCGCTCTCTTTGTCTGTTGGTTTCCGCCGCTCCGTTCCTCTCGGACGATGGCTATCTTTGGCGCGCTCCATCTCTCTCTTGGCCGGCTTTTCCTCACACGTCCTCTCGTTCGTTCCTTCCTTCCGACATTCACACCACGTCGTAGGTACGATCGAGTGCAATTGGAATGATCTCGCATGGATCGCTCGAATTGCACCTTTGCCGCATGTCGTTCATACCAAGAGGAGAGTTGATGGGGAGGCAAGATGTGCGACAACATGGAACAATAGAATCCAAGCCGAACGAAGGCACTGAATGTAATCCACCAAAAGTAAAATTGCGAGAGGCATCCATGGAACCATCTCCTTGGGCGGTGCGGTGGGTGATCCATTGCCATCGTTCGTTGGTACGTCAGCCTTGTGGTACGTGCACTCCGTCCCATCACCAACGAGACGAGTGGATCCGTTCCATCCTCCCAGGCGAATATTCGGTTCCTGAGGAGTTTCCAAGGTGGAGGGAAGGGCGTCAATTCGCAAGGGAGGGAGAAGAGAAGCAGCGAATATTATCCCTTTCGGACGTGGTGCGCCGTCCGACGTTGGCGGCGATGGCGTCCAAAGCGTGTTGCATACGATGGATGATGCCAAGACCACGTGTAGAAAGGAAGGCAAGGCACTTGAGAGTGTTTGCAGGAACGAAAGATTCGACAGGAGACGTCTTGAAGACCTTGCAAATGCGTGGCTTGGTGGAAACCACCACGGGAGACGAAGCACTGCAATTGCATTGCAAAGAAAAACGCGTCCGTGTCTACTGCGGATTCGATCCCACTGCAGACAGTCTGCACTTGGGAAACCTGCTGGGGATCGTCGTGCTTTCCTGGTTTCAAAGATATGGACATGAACCCGTGGCACTCATGGGTGGGGCCACTGGTCGTGTCGGTGATCCTTCTGGAAAGTCCATGGAAAGGCCCTTGCTGGATGAAGAGGAGCTCGAAAGCAACATCAAAAGCATTGGAAATGCACTCAACAGGATCATGGGAAGCGAAGTGAAACTGGTGAACAATCTGGACTGGTTCGGAGACATGGGCTTCCTGGAGTTTCTGAGGAAGGTGGGCAGGTATGCACGCATAGGAACCATGACTGCCAAAGACAGTGTCAAATCTAGGATCAATAGTGAACAAGGCATGTCCTTTGCAGAATTCTCGTACCAACTGTTGCAAGGGTATGATTTTGTGCACCTCATAGAGAACGAAGATGTCACTGTGCAAATTGGTGGGAGTGATCAATGGGGAAACATCACCGCTGGGACAGACCTTATCCGTAAAATGCTTCGAAGGGAAGGCGCACATGGACTTACATTTCCATTGCTTGTGGGAAGTGATGGAAAGAAATATGGTACGCACACCTCTCTCCCATTGCAAACGCGCTGAGCGCAAACAGAGATGACGAAAGAAACGAGTACCATCAAATTCTGAATGCACATTGTGCACCTGCAGACGTATCCCACACACACTGATCTGTTGTTCCAATCGATGCAACACTGTCAGTTCTTCTGTTGGCGTGATTTTTGCTGACCATGAATCCTCTGATTGCAGGTAAATCTGAGGGCGGAGCAATCTGGTTGAATAGCGACAGGCTCTCCCCCTTCAAATTCTATCAGTACTTGTACAACACTCCCGATGCTGATGTGATTCGGTTTACAAAGATGCTGACTTTCCTTCCTTTGGAGGAGGTGTCAGCTCTGGAACAAAGCATGGTATGTTGCTCGATCTGAAACCTTTGCTCGTACTGGAGGAAATGAAGAAACGCAATCACACACACTTTTTGCTCTGACTTCCATTGATGAGCACAATCCTGCAATTCTGATCCTCTGTTTGTCAGACCCCTACTTGCGAATTTGCACCGATGACATGGCCTCCGTGCACGCCCTTGCTGACCAACGATTATCTGCTTTTCATAACTGCAGTCGGATCCGTCCTACTTTCCGAACACAGTGCAGAAGAAGTTGGCAGAGGAGGTCACTCGCTTTGTTCATGGGGAAGCTGGGCTGGCGCAAGCACTGGAAGCTACGGAAAGCTTGCGTCCTGGCTCGGACACCCAGTTGAATGCGAGCGTGTTGGAATCCATCGCAGACGATGTGCCTTGCGTAGTGTTGGAGAAGGCTCAGTTGGTGGGCAAACAATTGACGGAAGTGTTGGTGAGTGCTGGTTTGCAACCCTCCCGTTCTGCTGCCAAGCGCATGATCAAAGGTGGTGGGATTCGCCTCAACAACGTCAAGGTGGTCGACGACGGCGCCAGCATCTCCGATTCGGACTTGCTGGACGGTCGCCTGCTCTTGCTTGCCGCTGGGAAGAAGAACAAGATGTTGGTGCGTGTGGGCGACAATATGCAGCGTCCATAACATTCAATAACAAGGTGTGTTTGGCACTTGGACAACACGTGGCGACACTCCAATCTCTTTTCCTTCGACGCCTGCCAATCGTTCGGCTCCCCATCTGCTCCTGCCGCTTCCTTGTCGTACCACGTGTGAACTTGAGCCGTTTGTTTGGCTACTACGTGCATGGTGCATGTCTTTGGTCACGTCACGTGTCCCAACCGTCGCCTTCGTGCGGCCATTCTGCGTCGTCCAAGTCGTCGTCGTCGTCGTCGTCGCGCGTGTCGATCCAATCGTCCACCGATCCTCGTGGCAAAGCACGTTCGAATCCTGGTGGAGGTGCATGTGCGCCATGGCTGTGCGTTTGTTCGTGCGGCATCGGCACCAGACGAAGCCTGGCTTCGATGGCGCACTGCTTGGACGTGTTTCCACGCGAACGCACCGCTTCCAGGTCCACCAGAGGCGGACAGCGCGCGTACGGCGACGCCATGGACGTGCAATTGATCCGCGACAGTCGATGAACGACGCGCACGCGATGCGTCCAAGGCGCACGTGCACGGTGCGAAGCAACGAAAAGGGAGACGTGGAAGGGGCCACGCAGCACACGTGGTGGAAGAGACACAAACGAAGCAAAGGTATAAGTACGAGAGAACACGAACCAACCGTTCCAGAAAATGCACGTGTGGGAGTGTGGTTGTGTGTGGAATACGTCAGAATTACACCATGGAATCTGCCGGCGGAACGTCCGCTGAGGAAGAAGGAGTTGGACTGGTGTACTGGTGCGGAGAAGTGGCCAACAGACTCTCTGCCACGTTCAACGTGGTCAGGTCCGTGTAGGATTGGCGCAATTCGGGATGCTGCACCAACAAGGGGACTGTCTCGCTGTAGTGAGTCTTCACCTTCTTCCCGTTTGCGTTGTATTTGCACACCGGACACGTCTTGTGCTGCGTGGTCAACCAAAAGTCGATGCATTCCTTGTGAAACAGGTGAAAGCAAGGCAGCACCCGTACCTTCTCTCCATCCTGATACTCTTCTATACAAATGGGACAACCCTCCCTCGTCATCCCGCCTCGTGGCGAATCTGGAGATGCCTTCTCCAGCCCCTCTTCCACAAGCGCCGTGTCATATACGACGATGGGAATCTTTTCCAATTGTTCCGTGCTCAATGTGTCTGGTTCCGCCTGCGTCGGTTCCTCCACGCCCAACAACGTGCTGTTCAACTTCATGAGATAGAAGGTCGTCATGACGATTCCCAACGCAAGACAGGACAGGACCACGGTGGCCAATCCAGAAGCCAGCGTGTTCCCGTTGACGTCCAAGATGGTCACTTGTAGATCTTTGTCCAGCAGGCCGAGGAGCAACTTGGCGGAATTTGCAGAAACAAAAGTGGCGGGTATGGTGGGTGCGTAATCCGTGTTGGTGCGGTACATCGTGAGCAGTGGTTCTTCGACGGTGTCGTACACCACAGCAGCCGAAGCACCAGCTGCTTGCGCATGATACACCTGTGTGGCAAAGTGGCAGTTGTTTTCCTTCCCCGAGCGCTGGATCAGTGCAATCCATGGACCTTCTCCGTGCGGTGCGATGGACGTGCATGCTTCGATGGGATCTGCCAGCTTCAACGTGCCTTGGACACCTTCGAGTGGGATCTCGCCGCCAAAATTCGCCGGTCGATCTCGCACGTTGGGATACGTCAAGCTACCCACGTGGAGCACCAGCACGCCTTGCACCGCGAGTGTGCTGCTGGAGAGCGCCAGCATCCACACCACCGCCTTCTTCGACACCTCCATGTCGCTCGAAACGCAGCTTCGGAACCGCTTCACGCGTCGTGCATCGCAATGCGCTTTGCTTGCCACGACGATGCGACACGATTCCAATCACCACATCGACGTCGACGAAGCACCTCCCCATCGCATCTCCAACCCTAGATCGCGATGAAAGGTCCCGAGGTATCGATCCAAACGGCAGAGATCGCGATGGGAAGGGAAGAGACGGAACGCACGTGGGAAGGGTCTTCGACGGTGGGATGCCATCCCAAGCACACGAACCAACGAGACGACAGACGTGGAAAGACGCGCGTGCGTGTGTGCGTGCGGCAACACA
Source organism: Picocystis salinarum (assembly GCA_038048775.1). Taxonomy (NCBI): domain Eukaryota; kingdom Viridiplantae; phylum Chlorophyta; class Picocystophyceae; order Picocystales; family Picocystaceae; genus Picocystis; species Picocystis salinarum. Next base: position 36,533 of record JBBULP010000595.1, on the reverse strand, counting down.
TGCACCGTCGCGTGCTTGCACAACCACGGAGAGGGGAAAGGACGCATGGGAAGCATGGACAATCCTGCCGTGCCGGATTCGTGGGTGGAAGATGGGTTTAAATGAGGACAGTCCTCTAGTTGAATGTGAGCGCAGTGCCGAACGCGCTTTGCGCTTCAAAGGCGGCGGTTGGTAGACGAACGACTCAATCGTGCCCCCGACACCCATCGAATCAAGTCGGTAGAGGTGCATTCGACCACCGCCAACGTCGATGAATCCATATACACTCAACGCCAATTCGCATGGAAATCTACATGAATGCATCGGCGGTGAAAGAAGAGGATGGCAAACGATTGGTGATGGCATGTGTCACAATTTGTACAACCAAGCACTTCCCGAGCCTTGTCATACACACGTGGTGGTTCGAAAGGAACCTTAAACACGGAGGCATGCGTGGGACGCGTTAGTTTTGCACACAAACGACGCAAAAGCATGTCACCCATGGGGAAGCGTTGCAAACCTTGCAACCATCCATTGCAATTTCTGGCGCCGCATCACTCATTCGTCCTTTGCCTTGGATGAGGACCAATGGGTCGCATCGAAAAGATACAGAACCTCAAAAGGATGGAATCGGGCAACGCTATTGCGCGCCTCAACTACCACATACACCGTAGATTGGTTTGTCACGAACGCCTTTCAATTCGTTTGGGAACGCCTGCTTGTCGTGTTGATGGGGACGATCGACAACACCACTAGTATCTTGGTGATGTTGTGTGGAGACTGTGAAAAGTCGCCTCTTCCTCAAGCAACGAGGTAACGTAGCAACGTTCCTCCGCCCTTCTTCTTTGAATGTATGTTGCCCCATTTCATCAGTGACGTGCGCCGCAAACGGTTGTGGTGCCGACCACGTTTCGTACGGTCAAGTGTTGCCGCGATGCACACTTCCCACGACAATTGCATGCATTTTCGCGTGCCTTTGTCGAAAAACTTCATGGAGCACGTTTCCATGCACTTCGGAGTGCACGTGTGATGAACTTTGTTCCCATGGATGCACTCATTGCATGGTTTGCAACGTATGCAACACACCATTGGTGCACCATTGCCTCCCATCACGTGACTGTGCGACGTGTTTGCAACGTCCGCACGTGCGCATGGAGACGTCGAACGAAGCATGGAGCGGATTCGCATGCTTCGAACAAGTGCAGAAGATCCTGGAACGTAACAAGTGCGTCCACGTGCAAGGCGAACGATGCGCGACGCATGCGGAGGCGAGGCGGAGGAGCTGACGATACCACGTGCAGGGAACTCATCGGTCGCATCAACGCCAACCACGATTCGAGAGATCCAGACAGGTTGCGCGAGAACGTGGCACTCATCCGAGAGCTCAACGACAACATCGCACGCGTCGTCGAACTCTATCGACACGTTTCGGTGGACTTGAAAGAATCCGTGGACAAGAGCACGACGCAAGCCTAACCATACGACGAAACCAAAGCGATGGACGACCGCTTCAAGCCAAGGACCGGAATCGAACGTCGACGTACGTGCGTCGTATTGCACGTGATCGCCAAGCATCGTTGTGTCGCACAGAAGAGCACAATGCACCAACGGAGGGAGCCGGTGTGGATGTCGAGCCTTGAGAAAGACACAAGAGGGATCAATTCCATCCTTTCGCCACTGCACCTGCACGCAACAACTAGTGCATTCCTGTGTGAAAACCAGAGCAAGTTCAGAGCATGATCGTGCGCTGGTTCTCCGGTGGAACGCTCAGGAAAAGCAACCGTCAGAAACACCAAGACTCGTGCATCTGCATCGCCTTGCTTCCGCTGGCTGCATTCGTTGCTGCTGGCCACGGACAAGGAATGCATGCTCTTCATATCTCCAGGAGGTCAGGTTTGAGGACCGAATGGTGGGCCTTGTGCTCGCAAGGGCTGCGATTCACCTGCAGGGCCATGGCTCTGTCTCTGAACTGCGACGTGGGCTTGAGCAGCCGTGGTCGCAATCAAGGTCCTTTGTCCAAGTAAACAAGTTGCTCTTCCATCGCTGGCACTTGAGCATTTAGTTGGATTGCCAGTGAACTGCAACAATCGTTGTAGTGCATGTTTGTGGGTCCACGCATCGATCGCCCTCTAGCAATCTACGCAAGATTTGTCCTTTGCAGAAGCAGGACCGTTCCATCACCCTGCCGTGTATGTCATGGTAATTTCACTGGCATGTCTGGCGTAGATTCGCGGGCATGCTTTGCATGCACGATTCTCCGTGCGTTGGTCCAAGAGCTGCTGTGCAGGGAACATCTACCTTTCATGCCCACCTGTCCTCCATGCATTGGCGCAGCAATTCCAAATGGACAAGTGCATGTCGATCTCCCCTGTTTCTCCTGTTCTTCTCTGGCTTGTCGCCGTGTCCATCTTCATGCATCTCCACTTGCTGACGACAGTTGCTGTTTGCACGTGCATCCGTGGCCTTTCTTGCCGTGTGATTCCTGGATGTGGTGGACACCAACACCACTTCCATCGACCCTTGCCAACGTCGAATTGAAGTGAATGCGCGTCGGGTTCGGCGCAGCTCAACCAGCTGTTGCAAGGACGACGCGCTGCAGCAGGGTCATGGCCGCGAACTCGGCTTCGTGCGATGGCGGTTGGATGCGTGCGCTGGTGGATGCGGGCCAAGGTCACGTCTTGCAACACTGGGATGCGTTGAACGAACGTGAAAAGGCCGTGTTGCGCCAAGACGTCGAAAGAGTGGATCTGCAGAGGATTGAGAGGCTGTTTCGCACTTCCATGGAAGGCGGACACTCCACTGGAAAAGTGGAACCCGTCCAAGAAGTGTTTTCGTACGAGAAACGCAGCGAAAATGAAGGTCGTCTGAAAGAGCTTGGATTGCAATTGATTGCAGAAGGAAAAGTGGCAGTCATCTTGCTGGCAGGGGGTCAGGGAACGCGTTTGGGTAGCACAAAACCAAAAGGATGCTATGATATTGGCTTGCCTTCCGGCAAATCTCTCTTCCAGTTGCAAGCAGAACGCATACAACGCATGCAAACGCTAGCCGCCAAACACATGGGTTTCGAGGGGGTCAAGTGTCCCATCAAATGGTACATCATGACCAGCAGCTTTACGGAAGAAGAAACACGCCAGTTTTTTGTTCATCATCGGTTCTTTGGACTGGAACCTTCCCAAGTGACCTTCTTCTCGCAGGGTTCGCTTCCATGCTTGACACCAGAAGGCAAGCTGATCTTGACAACAAACTCTGAGCTTGCGTGGGCACCAGATGGCAACGGCGGTATCTACAGAGCTTTGAAAAGTTCAGGATGCTTGGAAGAGATGAAGCGCGAGGGGATTGAGTGCATTGACTGCTTCAGTGTTGACAATGCTCTGGCAAGAGTGTGTGACCCTGTGTTTCTGGGTGCTTGCGTGGAGCAAAATGCAGAATGCGGTGCAAGGGTCCTCGCAAAAGCATACCCTGAGGAAAAGGTTGGGGTTTTTGCCATCCGTGACGGTAAATTGGAAGTTGTGGAGTACAGCGAGCTTCCTCCTTCAGAAGCAGCAGCCACCGATCCTCTGACTGGACAGCTCAGGTTCAATTGGAGCAACATCTGCATGCACTTTTTTACACCAGCATTTCTAGATAGAGTCTGTGACGCACTGGAGGCACAAGGCATGTACCACGTGGCCCGGAAAAGCATTCCCTCGGTAGACGGCCCGATTCCTGGAGTCAAGCTGGAGCTTTTCATCTTTGACTCGTTTCCACTAGCAGAGCATGCATTGCTGGTTGAAGTAAAGAGAGAAGATGAGTTTTCCCCGGTGAAGAACGCCGCAGGCTCGGCAACAGACTCACCTGATACTGCAAGGGCTTCCATCCTTGCCCTGCATGGTCGCTGGATACGTGAAGCAGGCGGCATTCCTGATGGAGATGGTGTGGAGGTGTCGCCTCTACTTTCTTATGCCGGTGAAGGTCTAGTTGACATTTGCAGCGGACAAAAGATTTCCAACTTGTCTTTGGTTGGACCATGATTATTGTTTTTTGTTGAAAGACTGTGTTGAGAGGCCGTCTGGTGGCAGAATTGCTACAGCCCTCAACTGCATTATCGTAGCAACCAAGCTTTCTGAGAAGCACAGCATCGATGTTTTAGCTCGGAGAAGTAATGTGGTTTCAGAAACATTCCTGGATTTCTCTGGAACGAGCAACTCACTGGAATTGAAGTGGGCATTAGTAGTATGTGCGCACTTTGTAAGGGGATAGCAAGATCCTATCTGGAATCATTGGAGCATGCCAGTGGGGCTCCTCGTTTCACTGCATCACAGAAGTCTCACTCATGGTCCCTCTGATTTGTGCATCGATTGTCAAATTGCCAGCTTCCGTTGGAATGTCCATGTCTCAGCAAGTTTGCCACCATCCTCGGTTCATGGGTTGTTTCCCATCATTTGGACCGCGTCCGTTTGCTTTCGAGGCATGGAATCCCCATTCGTGTGTCGGCATCTACTTGTTGGGTTCCTTGGCATCTCCATTGGATTGGATTGTGCACATCCATTGCTCGTGGTTGCTCTCCATCCACCCCTGTCAAGGTGTGCACCCCTGCCTCCCACCACCAAGGAGGTGCATACCGTACCGTACTGTTCCACTGTGGTGCACTCTCTTGGGACCTCTCGAGATTCGTGGAGGCGTCGTTTGGAGGACCGACTGGACCGTTCCTGGGAGGAACAGCCAAAGAAGTAGACCGACGAGGAATGCTGAGGGCTTGAAAGGCGATCCTCGGTCGCACGTGTTTTCCCAGGGCGTGCGGAATCGAGAGGAATCCGGGTGGAATCTTCCGTCGACGGTCCTCGAAGGCATCGACCCTCGCACAAAACGATTCTCCGAAGATTCAACAAGTGATGTGGGGCCAGGATTCGTGGCCTGTCGAGGAGGACGACCGACCGGGTGTCGACATCGCCCAGGGTCTCCGTTCTTCGATCGAAACCAAGGAAATATTACAATCGCCGTGGAGGATTCGAGACCGAAACTAAGGGCTTTCGTCCTCTGCGCCGATCGTTCGGGACGGTCTCGAAGCGTTGTCGCTTCGCTTTGGACCGTGTCCCGCAGAGGATGGTTCGTTCCCCCGAACATTCCTCCTTCCTCCATCTCGGGGGTAGAAGGGTCCGTTCCGGATCACGAAAGGCATATCCTTTCCTTCACCACGGCATATCCTCTGCGCTGCTTGTCGTGTTGGTCCAGGATTCCGCACCACGTCCCTTCCACGCGTGTCGCACGTGCGTCTGTTGCCATCGACAATTCGAAACCACATCACTTGCACGTCGCCATTGAAGCTGTGCAGGCGCGTCCGTCGATCCAACAAGGCGACGAGAAGGATCCTCGGCGAACTGTCCGATCGAACCGAAGCGAAGAACGCAAAGGAAGAAAGGTGCAGCGTTCGACACGTCGGCGAGACCGGAAAGTCGAGTGGACCAGGACGAAGAATTGCATCCGTTCGGATCGATTGCAAACGACGTCCAGCATATTCTTGCCGGAAGCGTGGAAGATTCGAACAAGAGACCGGTCTTGTTGGAGAACGCAAAGGAAACGAACGTCAACTCTGCGACCCTCGCGTTGCACGACCAGTTGAACCCATCGACAGTGGGGAACGCACGAGACACTCCGGTGCAATGGTGCTCGAAGGAAGCGTCGAGGATTTCGACGTGAGTTCGTGGACAGAACATGAATCGTACTTGGAAAACAAGCAGAGGATCGATTTCTCGCCGAGAGAGCCGTCCTGGAATGGAGACAGCGACGGGTACGCCTACGATGTTGACTTGGTTGCAAATCAACTCATGGAACATGCCAAGAAGATAAGAGAGACCAATGACTTTGAAGACAAATGGAGGCTTGGCAATGTTGATGACGAACCTCCCCTCTTTTCGTCGCCCAAGGCCTACAGTAGCAGTTACGCCGCGTCGTACGATTCAGACTCCTCAACCGGAGCGCCAACTCAGTACTTAGGATGTATTGGAGCTCTTTGTCCCAAGCAGAACACGGGACCCAAGAAGAGCGGACCACGCCAAGCGGGCGAAGGATGCGAGGAGATGCAGCAGGGGATAACCACTATGAAGGAACTCCCGGGTGGCGGAGTGGAAATGCGAATCACCCTCCTTGCTGCTGGCTTTGTCATTGGTTCGGGCGGGGCGTCCGTCCACCAAATCATCCAGAAAACGGGGGCTACAGTGCAGTCCTGGAGCGAAAAGGCACTCCCAGGCAAAAGGGCATGCAGGGCATTCCGTGTCTTGGGGAAGCGGGAGAAGATAGCCAGCGCTGTGGAAATCATCCAGGCTGCAGTCCAGAGGTACAAAGACCTGTGCGAAGGCAAATCACAGGGAATCTATGTCCAGCGGCAGCAGTATGTGAATGGCGTGGAGTTTTGCTACCAACCTCCGCCAAAGTCCAAGTGCCCAACCGCTGCACTGCTTGGGAAAGATCGTAGCAGCAGGTCCAGCAGCCGTCGCAGAGGGAGACCAAGGACTCAGGGAGAAGGGAAACCTGGTGTTCCTGAATCGAAACGTTTTGCTGAGGCCTGGTCAAATGATTGTCATGCATCCTTGCAGGAGAGGCAAGGAAGGTCAGGATGTAGATCACCCCCTTCTGTGCTTCCCCATGAAGCCATGGCTACGTCCTACGGCAGCTCTTTCCGCTCTTCTTCTAGTGAGCATGATAGCTACGATGATATTGTCTCAACAGTGGCCATATCTGCCGTTGCTGCTGCTTCAGCACTTGCCAGCACCGACCGGTTTCCCAGTGTATCAGAGCAGGGAGTCGGACAGGATGCCTCCCTTGAGCAGCACATGGTTCATCGTTTCCAACAGTTCAATCTTTTCGATGGGCAGCAAAGGGATGCATGTCTGGGCGGTCGTGATCTGGAACAGAGCGTGCGCGAGGACCTCTCTTCGAAGCCATCACCTGCTTGGTTATCGAACGAGTTCCATCCATGCTGGTTGGACAGTAACCAGACTATGCCTGACTTCCTGCCTAGTCTTCGTTGTTAGTTTGGTTTGTTTCCTATTGCTGTTCCATTCGATGTTTCTTGGATGATTTCATTTCATAGAGTTGTTCACTTTTGCCATTTTGGTTGCATCCTTCCTTCCCTTCTCCTCGGTTGACCACAGGAGGGGATCGTACACCCAGGGCACACCCATGGTTGGATGATCCTCCATCCCTCTGCCATCCATTCTTTCGTTCCCACCCGCAGCGTTGTGCACCAAGCAGGTGGATCCATTCCCAACTGGATGTGACCCTGTCACGGTGGTGGTTGGATGTAGCCTTGCTGCTCCATCCCATCTCATGGGCACCACTCATTGGGTTGGCAGGAGAGGTGGGTGTCCTGATCCAGTCCTTGTCCCAGGGGGCTCCGAGGAGAGGACGGGTGGCAGGTGGATGGACCAGTCCTCTGATTCGTGGGTGCACTGCGCCTCGGTGGGATCGGATGGACCTTCGATCAAAAAGGCAGATCTCCACCAATCAACGTGGAGGAACGAAACGTTTGGCTTGGTGGCTGAGAGGGGACCTGGTCATCCCATCCAGAGTCGTGGCGCACCGCTGCATGACACGTGCCATCCACGATCCGAATGCGAAAAGACGTGTGCCGAAGCGATCCCGAAACCAACCCACAGGAGATCCTCAGGGGGACGTCGAAAAGCCTCTGCGGGCATGGTTTTTTCCCCTCCTGTTCCACCAAGGTTCGGACGGATGGGTGGGGGTGAGTCGGTCGCGGCCACCGAGGACACCCTCCTGTGGATATCCCAACGAACCCATCATACCCGCAGAGGATTTCCCAATCCCATATGTCACTTTCCTCGTCAGCACACGTCCCGATCTTCGCATCCTGTTCGACCGTGTCCATCCTCCCCCGCATGCGCAGAGGACGTTCCCCTCCCCGTCTCTCCTCCTTCCCTCCGTCCTCTGCGCCGTTCGTCCATCTCCCTGGTGTTTTTCATCGATTCGGTCTGGATCGATCGGCCAGGCCGGATCCCGTCCTGGCTTCCGATTGGTCGAAGTGGATTTCCAAGGCGATGGGCGTGGAACTTGGACCATCTCTCCATCCACCACACGTCGTGTTCAGTTCCGCGTGTCCTTCGCCAACAGCCCACGCGCGTCCTCCGACCTCCTCCATCCATCCACCGAACGAAGACCATGGCTGCCACCTCCTTCGTACAGCAAGCTGTGGCCAAGGCCCTCGGCGTCAACCAGGTCGCCAAGGTAAGCCAACGCGAATGCACGAAACGACACACCGACCCACGAGAACGAGAGATGGCCGAGAACTCGAAGGATGGGAACCGGACCAAGACAAGCACACGTCGACGTGGCCTCACGTACGCTTCCTCTTGAGGAAGGCCTGGAAACCACCTCGAACGGACAGCCGAACGTCGAAGAATCACGTCGCGAACTTTAAGTCCATCCGACACGTGCTGCCGTGCCATCGTGCACCAGGCGACCTGACTCGTGCACGCGACTGACCCACGTGGCTTCGACTCGCCCATTCGACACGACAGGGCAAGGGAAAGGCCGTCACCAAGGCCGCCGTTGAGTTCTACGGACCAGACCGCGCCAAGTGGTTGGGACCCTACTCCGATGGTGCCGTCCCCTCTTACCTGAAGGGAGAGTACCCCGGTGACTACGGATGGGACACTGCAGGTCTCTCCGCAGACCCAGACACCTTTGCAGCCTACCGTGAGGCTGAGCTGATGCATGCTCGCTGGGCCATGCTTGGAGCCCTCGGATGCATCGTGCCCGAGCTGTTGGCTAACAACGGAACTCCGATCGCTGAGCCCGTTTGGTTCAAGGCTGGGGCCCAGATCTTTGCCGATGGTGGCTTGGACTACCTCGGCAACCCCTCTCTGGTCCACGCTCAGTCCATTGTCGCAACTCTGATCACCCAGGTTGTGCTGATGGGACTCGTGGAGGGATACCGTATCAACGGTGGACCGGCTGGTGAGGGTCTGGACAAGAACTACCCTGGTGAGGCCTTCGACCCCTTGGGCTTGGCTGATGACCCCGACACCTTCGCAGAGCTGAAGGTCAAGGAGATCAAGAACGGCCGTCTTGCCATGGTTGCCATGTTCGGATTCTTCATTCAGGCCATCGTCACCGGCGAGGGCCCAATCAAGAACTTGCAGGATCATCTTGCAGACCCCACTGTGAACAACGGCTTTGCTTTCGCCACCAAGTTCGCTCCCGGAAACCTGTAAATGGTGCTCTTTCTGGATGGAATGAGTAGTAATTAAAATGGTATATCATCCTTGGGGCACATGTTTCTTCTTACAATGTGAGCCGGAGCTGTCGTAGGAGCCTTTTGCCTGTTTCTTGTGCGAGGTGTATCATGTCTTTGCATACGTCGTGTGGTATGCTACAAAATCCTAACTTGGTGATCCCAACCACGTCGCCCGTAGATGCCACACCCACAGCCAAGGCCGAATCTGCACACACCTCCTCGTCTGCGGTCGGATCCACGAGTAGGCTTCTTTCGACCTGGCACACTGTTATTGTCGTGGGTATGCTGGACGAATCTAGTTTCCATGTCTCCTCGGAATCGATTTCAATTTCCGGAATATCATCGTCGTCTTCCATACCGCTCACTTCAACTTTGGGTATTTCTGTGTCTGCGAGTGCAGCTTTCATGGCAAGCGAAAGCACATCGAGCAAGTTTCCGCCCACGGAAAGCACGACTGCATCGATGTACATGATCCAACACGTCTTTCCATGGACGATTGAGAGTGTCGTCAGATCCAGTGCGCAGTATTTTTGTTGGTTGGAGCCTTGCAGAAGGCTTCGGAGTGCCGCCGAGAGTTCTGCTGCAATGTCGTCGCCGCCTCTTCCCTTGAAGGTCGGGGATGCGGTAGACGACACGTCTACTTCAACCACTATCTTTCCGTTTCCCGGCGTGTTTACATCCGGTTGTCCCAATTCCAGCTTCGCACGACCACAGGAGCAACCATTGTCGGGTCAGCGGTGGACGTCAGAGTTCGACGCCTGCGTCCTTCGTTTCGAAAGCTCACCTTGATTCCCACCACGCAGTCGGTTTCTCCTGTTTCGTCGTGCATCGCATCGTCAGGCGTGGATCCACGGTTGCGTCAGCACGTGCTCCTTTTCCTCGGTGTGTCGCATTGTGCCTTGGCCATCACTCACCTACCGTGACCCTGGACGATCCGTTGGCTTGTGGGATGTTTCCGACTTGCACGTGGACACGTCTGAAATCGACTCGTCTCCTCCCATCCGCTCTGACGTCTTCCACCACTCCATCGCGCACGAATTCGCGCTCTGATGCCGACAAGTGCGTCGTCGTCATCGCCATGCGACTTTTCGTCGTCGTCGCCAATCTCCACCGAACCATGGAGTTAACTCGTGTCGTAAACTCGCCCGGATCCCTGCGATCGCTCCTCCTCGTCCCTTTTCCCCCTCGTCGATCCGACCGATTCGAAAGGAAAGGCTTGATTGGGACATGCGAGGGTTGAACCGAAGGATCCTCCGATCGAACGGAGGCGAACCCGGGAACGACGAGATCGAACCGGTGCGCGTCGAGGATCCCGTCCCATCGTAGGATTGGGGAGAGGGATCGGCGATCGATCCTCCACGGGTGCGGTGGGGCCAGGGAGGATGGGAAGGCCGCCGACCGCCGCCGCCGACGGTTCCATTCGTCGCGCGACACACACGCGCACCTTGCATCGCCATGGTACGTCCGCAGAACGAACGATGCGCTCCCTTCGACGTGTTTCGTGGGCGTGGAAGGACAGATGGAAGGACCAGGACGCGCCACGTGCGATGTGGTTCGCTGGAGGAGACGGAAGCACGCATCCAAGGAAGGCGGAAGGGAAGGGTTTTCGTCAGCGACGACGAAGAGGAACCTGGGATCGTCTAGTGCCACGCCTGCTTCCACATGCGTCGCTTCATACGTCGATGCGAAGTTTACGTGCAGGAAACGCAGCATCCGAAACGCTGTCGATGGCATCGAAACGCACAGCGAGGTCGAGAAAGGAACGGCCTTTCAATTTGACGCTGGGACAAATACGAAGAACCTCCAAGACGATTGTGGCTGGGGACGCGTGCTGACGCGATGGACGCCGTGCTGTAGGATCAACCCGTGAAGCTTGCGATCGTGATGAAAGTGCTCGGACGCACAGGATCTCGCGGACAGGTACGTCGACGTCGAGAAGGTGCAAGCACCGACACACTTGATTGTACCCTGCGTTCAACAACTGACGATGATTGGTCCATCGCAAAAGGTTACTCAAGTCCGTGTGAAGTTCCTCGATGACCAGAATCGTCTGATCATGCGCAACGTCAAGGGACCTGTGCGTGAGGGGGACATTCTTGCACTGATGGAATCGGAACGCGAAGCACGCAGGCTTAGGTAGAACTGGTGCTTAGGGGAACCCTGCGCAGCAAATGTAAGGATTTTCCTTTCCACCTTCCATCACATGTATCACAATGTTTTGATTTATTGGATCTCCTTGAGCAGAGAAGAAGAGTCCACCCCCAGCTCCTTGAGAGTCCACGCCCATAATTCTTCCGTATCCTCCTCGGACTGCACTGCTTTCGAGGGCATCAAGGGCCTGCAGTCTGAGCCCAAGTACCCAAATGTTGCGTCGACTGCTGGCTCTATGTCACCTAAGCTACCCGATGCTGCAAATACCGTCGAGCGGCAACCTTGACGAGGTGTGAGTAGGAATAACTGCATGATCAGCCGGTACAACCTTTGAACCAAGAGGGGCAGGGTCTTCACCACATCCGTCAACACCTCACCAGGGTGCAAGGAGAGGCAGACAATCCCAGTGTTCCCTCTCAGAACCTTTCTCAAGTGTTTCACCACAAGGAGCTGTGCCAGCTTGCTCTGTGAGTAACCGACAAGGGGGGTGTACTTTTTTACCAGCTGCAGGTCATCAAAATGCATGCGCCCAACCTTGTGAAGCTTGGAAGACACAAAGATCACCCGCGCATCAGCTCCTTGACCGGCATCTTTCAGGTATGGTAGCAACAGGAAGAAAAGGAGCACGTGACCCATGTAATTGGTTCCCAGGTGTGCTTCATATCCGTCTTCAGTAGAAGACCTTGGAACACCCATGTTGAATATTCCTGCATTGTTGATGAGCACATCGATTGGATCTCCAATTGCCTTCCATTGCTGAGCAAAGTTGCGCACAGAGTCAAGCGACGCAACATCGAGTTCCATGACTTTCGGTTCGTGGATGACTTTTCCGATCTGCCGAGCTTCTTCAAGGATGTTCTCTGCCAATTTTTTCCCTTTCTCGAGGTTCCGGCAGCCAAGCACAACCTTGGCTCCTTTCCTGACGATGGCGGATGCGGTTTCCACGCCTATACCACTGCGTGGATCACTCGGATCAGTCTCTACGCATGTTCCATGCATCAATCACCGATTCGTTCCGATCGCATCGCTTCTTCGCACCTGGTGGGACCTGTGATGATGCAAGTTTTTCCTGCCATATCTTCTCCGATGGCGTCTACGTCTCCAAGCTTCCTGAGCTTGATCTTTTGCGTGAGTATTTCTCCCACAACGTCTGCGACCATCCTCACTCTCGTGGTCCACGAGATCATGGTGACAGCTGCTTCTCGATCAATGCTGCTGCGCTTCCAAATCCATGCAAATGCTCCGCACTTTGGAAACAGCCACGGTCGGTCGCATGGACGACGTTTCTCCAGGCGAGAAGATTCTCCACGCAAGCGCGCGTTCGAACGAGTGGCGCACGCTCGCCGTTGGAAGTGACGACGACGCGAGAGCGATTGGAAACGAAGGTTGGCACGTGGGACGTCCACACGAGAAGAAAGGTGCGGTTCTGGACGTGCGAGCAGGATCTGCTTGGATCCGTTCGTGTATCGACGCGGCTGCAGGCGGTCGTCACCAACCTTTCGCGTCTGTTTCGCATTCGGACGACAGGCACGTGTCGTGGTCACGCGTCCGCCAAACAACGTTGCGAAGGCACGGTATCCACGACGGATCCTACCACACGTCGCACCGACGCTTCCACCACGCGCACGTCCACGTGTCCGTCGTCATGGCGAAGGCGCATGCGCTCGTGCTTTCATCCACGTCCGTCGAACCTCTCCACGTGCCTCGAGAGAAGAAACTCACCTCGATCGACACGGTTTCGATTCGGTGCGCACCGTGGAGCTGGCCAGAAGCGAAGACGTCGGCACGTCCGTCGGCGAGGAACGAAGCGCGTTCTTTGTGCGCTGCTCCTGCCTCTTGTGCAGGGGTGCGACGCTTCGAGAACGACTGCGGCTGCGTCGGCACGTCGGCGGGAAAGTCGAGGGATGTGGAGGAGTCGTCGTCATCGACGTGCGCAACGACACGTCATGCGATGGGCACTCCCACGGTGGCAAGGGTTCGATTGCATGCCGCGCTGTTCCATCAGTCTACGCGACAGGAACCGAATCTCGTCGATCGCGTTCTTCGACTCGCTCGATGACGACGGCGTTCGTCGCTTGTCCTCGTCCTCGTCGACCGACCGCACCACGTGAGCTGTCTCTCGTCCGTTCGTGGACCGAGTGGGTCGAAGGAAGAGATCCATAAACCCTACACGAATTAACATCCACCGACCGACGTGTGTCTCGACGGATTGTGCTGGTGCGCGTCGACGTGGAAGGACGAAGCGACGGTGCGTCGCTGAAGAACACGTGAGCTGCACGTGGTGCGGATGCGATGGATGTGAACCTGGACCGTCCCGTGGTGGCCCAAGTGGGACAGCTGGGTGACAAGTACAACCAATGGGTGTATCGACCGCAACATCGTATCAACTTGCGGTTCTTCGAAAAAGAGTGGATGGAGAACTTGACCAGAACGCCCTGGTGGATCGTACCGACGATGTGGCTGCCACTCGTCGCATGGACTGCACGCCAATCCTTGGAACAAGGCACGGGAGGCCCAGAAGTGCTCGCGTTCTTTGCCATTGGAATGGGAGCCTGGGGAGCGATGGAATACTGCATCCATCGGTTCCTGTTCCATGCCAAGCCCACGTCTTCCTGGGGCATCACCATGCACTTCCTCCTTCACGGATGCCACCACAAATCGCCAGACGATAGGCTCAGACTGGTCTTTCCGCCTGCACCTGCAGCAATCGTCATCTTCTTGGTGCATGCGGTCCTTCTTGCAACGTTACCCATCGCATTGGCCAAAGCATGGTTCGCAGGGATGCTATTTGGATATGTGTGCTACGATTGCTGCCATTATTTCATTCATCATGGCGGAAAACTGGAAGGTATACTGCAAGGCATCCGTACGAATCACATGAAACACCATTACAAGAACCCCAACCTGGGGTTTGGGATCTCCACACCACTGTTCGACATCGCGTTCGGTACGCTCTTGCCACAAAAGCTGGGAGAAGCGATTTCCAATGCGGCAACCTTGCAAAGCCACAAATAATGAAGATCTCGTCGATTGGAACAGCTGGATGCATGGACCGTGACCATGAACCATGTGGGAACGATTTGTTTCAGCACTCCAGCTGGAGGAGCGTGACACCCCCTGCACCACTCCTTGCGCACAATATTTTATTGTTTTTGAAAAAGTATTGATACGATTTTGTCGACCCGGGCATGGTCGTTTGCCAGATTTTTGACCCAAGCAAAAACACTTCCATGCTCTCCCATGCGAATTTCATGGCGTTGCTTTCCCACGAAGCGACGCACCCGTGAATGTCGAATCCTAACGGTCCCAGCTGGGAGGTCAATGAGACCCCTCCAGTCTCTGCGTTGTGAGTAAGATGTTCGACCACAGGAATGTACTGAAACGCTTCAATCGAAGATGCTGTGGAGAAAACAAGCCTCCACTTTCCATGCACATCTTCCAGTCCTTCTGGACAGGCTGCTGTTTCACTTGAACGCTCAAGGAACAGGATTGCACCGGTGACTAAACTTGGCGCGACCCTTCTGCTTTCCACCGCCTCTTCCAACAGCTTGATCGCTTCTTCGTCCATTGCATCGACGCCTGCCATCGATGCTTCAAATTTTGCCTTGCACGCAGCCTCTTCCTCCTTTCTCCGGAGGGCTTTGGCTTGTGCCGCTCCATCGGTTGCGGAAGCTTTGCAGCGCGTGAACGCGCGAGGCGAGCGATTCCCTACGTTTCTGCATGGAAGAAAGCTTTTCTTTCCGCGAGAACTAAAGGTGGTGCGGGCATCGCAATGCTGCCGCATGGTCGACGCAGACGAGATCCGGCAAGGGAATTGTGGAGGATCTCCCCTGCGCATGCGAAGGTTTCCTATTTCAAGGAAACGAGCATGATTGATATTTCATCTGAAGCATGAAGAAAAAACAATACAGGTGCATCAAAAGAAAAAAATCACTGAGCAAGAGCCTGCAGGGTGGTGATCACATTGGTTCCCACTGGATCTGCGAGATGATCGATCAGATTTTCAATTGGACCCTTGCCGGTGGCCGCGGCCTGCAAGAAGAAGCCAAGCATGGCCACCATGGCGATCCTTCCGTTCTTGATTTCTCGGACCTTGAGGTCTTTTGCGCAATCCGCGTCGAATGCAAGACTGAGAGGGTCGAACACTCCACCACCAGGGTAGATGCGCTCGATGCCTTCTTCTTTTGTGCGCAGAACCTCCGCCACAGACACCACCACCAGCATGGCCACCAGCGCAAGTAGAGTTGGGTTGTTTTGGATCAACGCAACCAGATCCGATCCAGCAATTCCCTCCACACCGTCGCTGGTGGAGAAGACTTTGAACCAAGCGTTTTTCAGCATGCCATCTTCACCCGTTGTACCCGATCGGATCGCTTCTGGAAGGATGCATCCCACCACTCCAAGCATGGCCCATCTTCCGTGCATGATTTCAGATTCTCTCATGCGTTGGAATTGCGCAGGATCGGCCGAAAGTCCCGCTGGATCGAATCCGTAGTCTCCTGCCACGGTTCCTTTCAAGTGGCTTGGCGGCACCGTGCTGGCTCCCATCCACTTGGATCTCGACAATCCGTAATGCAACGCGAGGTACTTTTCATTGTACACGTTCTTTTTGAACCACTTGGCCACCGGCGTCACGTTTTCCGTCGCGACGGCATCGTCTGCTGCTTCGGTCAGGTTGAGTATGTCGTCCAAGGACAGTCCCATGTCCTCTTCGCCATCTTCCTGTGCGGCTTTCCTGGCCACGTTTCTCTTCCCAGTGGTTTTCCTACTGGTCCGTCCCACGAGCACCTTCCAATGTCCCGCTTTGGCTGTTCCCACGCACACGTTGGCCATGGTGTGCAGATGCGCGTGTCAATCCGATGGTTGGTGTGACCGTGGTGGTGTCCTGGATCTCCTCTCGTGTTCCATCCACACGTTTTCATCGATACGATCTCCTTTTTCATTGGAACCTCTCCTCCAATCCCAAGGAATCCTCCGTCGGGTTCGATCCCATCTTCTCCTTCGACCTCGACCGGCGTCCCATCGAGACGAATCGCAGGAAACCGAGGGAAACCATCGATACCTTCGGTCGAAGACATCGATCCACTCCGATCGAGATCCGAAGATAAGATCTGGGGGAACCCGTAGACGTGTCGCTGCGAGTGGAACCGAAGCAACGTGGGTTGTGAAGCCGTTGTGAAAGCAAGGAGAGGAACGCGACGGTTGGTGCACGACCAAAGACGACACGAAGGTGCATTCCATGGGCACGAAGCGAAGGGTGCTGCGACGAAACCTCGACGTGCGAATCGCGTCGCCGAGAAACACGGGCGAGAGAATGGAGCATTCGGTTCCACGTGGGATAGAACCGTCGATGCCAGTGCAAGGCACGTGCCTTTCGATTGCCACTCGGCTCGGTCATGTAGGTTCAACCACCGCCACGCTCCACTTGCGATCGCGTCGCATTTGCTGTGGCGACCTCCCACCTCTCCACTTCGTCCACGGACGTCACGTTCTTCGACGAATTCGATCCCAAACCGCGCCGTCGAGATCGTCCCAGGAACCTCTCTGATCACGACCGAAGCGAAGGCCGAGGGAACCCGGCTAGGGTTTAGGTCGTCGAGGATGGTTGGGATCTGTTCGCATTCGTTCGTTCGGATTCAACCCAAGGCGAAGGAGGCGGCGGACACCACACGAACATGCGAACCGTGATGAAGACGAACGTGCAGACGAACGCGACGAGGAACGTCAAGAGAAAAGCCGTGCACGTGGAAGGGAATCCGAAGGAGATGCTGGACGAAAGCGACTTCCAACGGATGAAGGATGAAATGGCCAAGTACGATGCAGAAAGGGAAGTGGTCATCAAAAGGAGCCGTGACATCCAAAAGCTCTCGAAACAAGCCATCTTCAGCTTGCATCGGAAGGACGTCGAAAAAGCGTCCAAGCAAATCGAAGACGCCATGGAAGCAGCCAAGGAAATCGAACCGGTGGTGCAAGCCAATCCGACCCTGCGTGGAGGATCCTTCTCCAGCGCACTCGAAGAATATGCCGAAGCAGTCATCTTCCGTCATTATTTGTCGCACGGAGAACTCATGAGCTCGCAAGAGCAAGACATCAAAATGTGCAATATCGATGAATACCTCGGAGGCGTGCTTGATTTCACGGGTGAACTCAACAGATTCGCAATCGCTCGAGCCACCCACCGAGACTTGGATGAGGTGGAAAGGTGCAGGGATCTGGTGGAAGCACTGATGGGTGTCTTCCTGCAGTTCGACCTACGGAATGGGAGCCTGAGGAAAAAATACGATGCGCTCAAGTATACGCTGAAGAAGCTAGAGAACACACTGTACGAGCTGTCCCTGACAAATGCAGGGCTCGTCACCAAACCAGAGGAAGTACAAATGCCGGAAGCAAAAGTGGACGATGGAGCGGAAGATTGATTCTAGCATAGCACAGCAACACGATGAACCCGTCGAGAGAAAAGCAATTGACCATTACAAGAGATGCGCTTTTTAAGCCTCGATGGTTGCTCTTGCAGCTTCCACGGCGTCTCTGGGCATGAGCGTCAAAAACTCGTCTAATTTGGACGAGGCTGCTCTTATGCACTTTTTTGAAAATGCAACAAACTCTCTCTCCTGCTTCCCTGCAGGGACCACCCTATTATCAAAGTATTTCGTGTAGTCGACCTCTTCTAAGTATTCCACTGCATCCCTGGCCAGTGTATCTGCTTTTCTGTACGCTTTTTTGTCTTCTAGATAACCTGCAGCAGAGAGAAGGTTGGACTTGATGTTGTTCGGTGGTCCCAGCAGTCTTTCTAGCAAGCTCCTAGCATCTTCCCACTGAACATTCTCCACGTCTTCTTCCAGTTCCTCAAGCGCACTTCGAGTGATGAGTACTGAAGTCAGGTAGAAATAAAGCGGTTTCATGGGTTTCTTCTTCCCCAGTGGTACGAGTGCAAACGCGATGGCTCCAGCAGACAGTGCAATTCCTCCCAACAACCTACGACTCACTATGGCTTTCTCTTCTTCGGTGACCGGTTCCGTCTTTTCAGCTTCACTCGGCCCTCCACTGGCCAAGAACTCTGCCAATTGCGACTCTTGCAGCCATGGGCTTTTCCCTTTCCCACCTCCCAAGAAGCCTCCTTCGCGAATGTACGTGGTGCGCTCGTCCACACGCTGCTTCGGATCCAGTCCCCACGTCGGCGATTCGGAACTGTCACGTCGATCTTGTTGTGTCTTCTGCAGTTGCTCTCGTAGCGTCGCAGCTTCTTCTTCCGCTTTTCGGAGCCTCTCCTGCGTCACCATGCGTCCACATTGGGTCAATGTTGGTTCGAAACACACCTGGATGCGCTCTTCACACGCTGGAGGAGTCGATTCGCAACGCACCAGCACGTCTTCGTCCAGAGAGCTGCGGTTCTCCGGGTTGGATCGAACCTTGCTTGCCTTCCTCTCCCTCGCCTTGCTTCCATTCGTCCACGTCCACCATGCACTGCGCGTTACAACACGGCTGGTTGTCGTCCACATCGCGACGACTTGCTTGTGTCTCCACCGACGTGGCGGTGTTTCTGAACCTTCCAGTGAACCTGAGAGATCCAAACAGGAAGACGTACCATGGGATCGATGTGCACGACATGCTCATCGAGGAAGGACCGTCGATGCAGACGGTCCATGCCGTCCAATGGCGGAGTCCGTCATGGTAGTGAACAATCCAGAGTGCGTCCGAAACACGTGCGACATCAACGGAGGTTGCGAAACGGCAAGCGAAAACTCGTGGTCATGGATCTCGTAAGTCGACGAAGGGAGAAATGGTGGAAGTGGAAAATGCTTCCAAGCGAGCCATGTAAGGTTGTGTGTACGAGGAAGGCAAGGGAAAGAATGTGGAAACAATGCAACGTAGTAAACGAATGGAGACCTTGTTGCCTCTCATCGTATGGCGACATGCGCGGCATCGCAATGAACGGCCGAAAGAGCACGATAGGCTGCCCTTGGAGATACGAGCGCATGCGAGGCCGTACGCATTTTCTTACCCGGGAGAACAAAATTGACATCTAGAATGATGACCTAGGCAGAATAATAGTTGTTGCTTTGGTGCAAAGACTCCCATTTGAAACCACTATCGAGCATTGAAAGGTAGAGAAGTACAAAAGTAAGCAAACCCCATCATCAAGATGTGAAATTCTCAAGCCACTACATGGTGCATACAAGACCGGTTTTGCTACCATCGACGCTTGAGATACTTTTCTCTGCCCATTTCACCGATTGCAAAAAGATAAGACGAGCAAAGTTTTCCAAACCATTGTACAACGCACCGGTGCACCCGAGGAACTATGAAACGCTGTATATCGTTGGTGTTGGGACGAAATGTACTTGAGCTATCACCTTGCCGAAGACATGCACATTCTAGAAAGTTTGGAAGAGATTACTAGATTACTCCATGCAATTGAGTATGAAAGCATCTCCTACGATACTTTTTCAATAAGGCGTGGCAAACGGGACGACAAAGTCACATCATACACTCTAGTGACCTTTGGTTGTCGTAGAACCCCACCGAAAGAAATTCAACACAAGTCGATATTGGGGCGCATGCGTTGTAAGCTTTACAATTTCCATGTCTCAATGTCGTATACATCTTCTTCTCACCTTATCCATCATTTTCGACGATCGCATGAAGGTAGGATGAATTACAAAGGAGGATCTCTTGCAGACTAACAAAGCACACGCTTCCTATTTTTCGGACGTAGTTGGATGAAGAGAAGATGAAAAAAGCACAAAAGTTTTTACTAAGCTTTTGAACGAGTTTCCATGTTTAAGCTTTCTTTCACAAGAGCCTTCTTTTCGATTTTTTGTTCTTGAACACGATGATTCGCTCAAGATATTATTCATTGTTATTGAATTTGAGAGTTTTTCTTGTTGTCACTCTGCCAACCTGTGGAAATTGCTCACCCAATGAGATATAAAAAGCAAGTATGCTTGTTTCCACTCTGCGATGACATATACCACGTTGCTTGCCTATTGCAAATTGCCCATTTGACAAGTCTTCGTGGAACAAAGGAGATTTGACGACGATGAGAAGCGCAAATGGTGCTATTGGTCACGCGAAACAAAGAAGGATTTTCGAATCTCCGTCCACACACTCCTAGCACAAAGGGGTATGGGACTTTTAAATCTCCTCATCTTGCACCTAGCCGAAGAGTGCCCGTGTTACTTTTATTCAAACGGCACAATCAAAAGAGTTACATTGTGAATCACCCTCACTTCCATGATTGCGCAAGCAACTTTGTCCTACGTACGGCCGTTGTGCAAGTTTCCTCAATAAGAGTCTAAATACCGCAAAGGGATGGTTAGCATACATCATGGACACACAAACATAGAGAGGATACCATTACAATGTTGCGGAAAACCCAATTCAAATTCTTGAGCACTTGTAGTGTCTACTAAATGGTTGAAGGTACATTGCGCTGCCTACAATTTTCGTCTTAAATTTATCGTAGAGAGAATCCTACATGCGTACCATGGTAGATGGCAAGCTTACATCGTTCACGACACCAAGTGTGCTTATCATGAAGGGAGACAATGTCGCTATTATCGTGGAATGTGTAAGTTTTCCGTAGATTGCGGCTTAACTTTCATGTTATGTTCCATCAAAGCGGTCTAGTCACCTCTAGCAATTTCTATGGTTCATATCATCGATGCGTATCCCACTTCTAAAACATTATGATGCATGCACAAACGTCTTGACTTTGTTGGCGTTCGCACTAGAAGGTGCCCGAACCTACAACCAACTTTCGGTCAATTTGGAACAAGAGGTCACGAAATATGTAATGACTTCTTTGGATGTGAAACCCCTTTGCAAATGAATGAATGCTTGTCTTGGCCGCTTGTCTACCTCGCATGGGTCATCAGACTCACTTACCTTCATAAACTTCGTTTCTCCGCTACCGAGCTTGTTGGAGCTCGACCCACTCTAAAACATTGCTTTCAATCCATTGAGATGGAGGCAAACCAACACAAAAAATCGAGAATGATGCAACTATGAAAGTCTCCGATCTTGAGGCCTAGATTGGGCAAGGAAGAAACATGGATGACAAATGAGATACTGGGACGAATACAATTAAACTCTTTGGCAAGAGCGAGCTCGTCTTCAACTCGAATGCAATCAAGAAGGAATCAACATCGGGAACGCAAGATACATGTCACGCCAATGAGTGTCCCACATGCGCACGGCTATGCAATGTTTGTACAAATGTGTGGTTCCTTCAACATGGAACAACCCACAAGTCACAGATTCCAATCCTTTAAGCGAGGAGATGCATCTTTTCAAACCCTCATGTTGATGACGGGCGTAAGCTTCATCGATGGCTATGAAATAATCCTTCTATATTGTTGTTGATTCGTTGTGCAAGCCGGAAACAACATTGTCATGGAAATTGCTACCGATGCAAGTTAAGAAATCACGCAACGAATAAGTGGGTGAATGGTTTGTTTCCGGGCTCAGCGGTTGTTCATTGAATCGCAAGAAGGTAGAATTTGGTAACATTTCTCTTACTACATTCTCCTCGAAGACGAATGGAAATCCATTAAGACTAAATGAGTCTTATCGGGATCCATACTTTCACGCCATGAAACAAGAATTGAAATGTTCAAAGCTACACCTAAGTCGATATTTCTGTGCATGTAGCAATAACGTACAAACTTGGAAATTGATCAAGTGAAATAATCTTTCAATAGGGATGAGAGCACAAGCGCTCTCGGTGTATAATTCGACTACGATACTTCAATGCATATATCATGTGCAGCTCGTGCAAAGGCAAGTTGTAAGGCAGGAAGTTGCAGACTGATTGTGCCAGAGAATATGAAAACCATCAGACCACTGCAAAGCAAAGGTTCAGTATAAAGTGTGCACTTCCATTAGTACAATCAATTGAAGCATTCGAGGGCCCAGTACGGCGATACATCGCAGGCAGTACCAAGTTATGCCGCTCAACACAGGACACCAGAGCTTTATAATCAATCAGTCGACTGTTTCAGCTTTCGGCGGTTCCTGTACCGGTGCTTCTGTGGGCGTGACTGGTTGTTCAGGATCAACAACCGCTGGCTGAGCAACGTCCCATTTCTTGATTGCATTCATGGTGTTCATAATTAAGGGGACCCCAGTCAAGGCAGCTGCAGTTACCATTAGCCAGTATGACCAATTCAACACATCATTTCTGCCTAAATTGGTGACGTTGATGTCATCGATGTAAGATGCATACACAGCAACAGCACTGATTCCCGTTCCCATGGCCAAGAAAGAGCCGAGGAAGGAAGGAAGTGCAAGTTTCTTACTGGCAAGTGCAATCGCAATCGAGGTAAACATGATCATGAAGGAGAACATGATGCATAAGATAGTCATAGAACGCACAGCGTTAAGCTTGGCACTTCCAGATCCAATGTTGGCACATGATTTGATGCTTTCTCCCATGTCTTCTACGACGATGCAAGCTCTCCAGAGGCCCCCGTAAAGCCCTATCCTATCGAGCATCATCCGTCGATCCTCTAGCGGCATATCTGCATCGTTGAAATTGAACCATTGAGTGGTGCTGATGGCGACAATGCCTAGTACCTGGTATTTTGTCGCAGCACGGGAGTGCTTCGTCAGCACGTGTCTGTCCTAGCCTTTGTGGTAGCTCGCAGGACAGCGGATAGTTCGACACCTTTAACATACCGTGGATGCAAGTGCAGATAGGAACGCAATATGTCCGACCGCCAGATGGTCGTAGACACACTTCATGTTTGGCAGTCTTTGCGATGACGTAGGGTCCGTTTCCGATGCCTCGTCAGCAATCCTTCCTCGTCCAGTTCACAAACCATGCATCCGAGCGATCCCACGGTTCCTGCTGCGGACCTTTCGGGAACGAACCACGGCACTGGACGCCACGCACCTCTGGTTCGCGCACGTGCGCGTCGTCTACGACGCTTTCGTGTGGAGCTCTGTCGGTTCACTTCGTCGCAATGATGCAATGCAGACGAAAGGGAGAGGTTTTCAGACGCGACTTCGTACCATGTGGAGGGAGGAATGGGTGATCCTGGATTCCACCTGGGATGTTTACCTCGGACGGATCCGAACGATCTCGGAAGATTCTCGTCCCAATCCAAGGGCATTCCTCTACCGCACGTGGACAAATACGAGTCGATGGAGGGGGGACAGAAGGCATGTCGGAGGCAAAAAGGAGAGAACGCGAAGAGGATCGCCCACCCTGGTGCAGGAGGAGGGGATGCACCCGCTCCACCTTGAGTTGAGAAGCGATGCCATTTGTAGATGTCCAAACACCAATGCATCCATGAGCCATGCAACAATGGGTGCATAGCAACCAATGCTTGTGGAAGAAAGCATGTCCTCCACCTTGCTAGATACACACGACAAGAGACACGATATACCACGCGATAAATTACCAGAGGAAAATTGTGATCATACATACACAAATACAGTGCGAAACAAGCAAAAAAACACTGCCCGTTACCTATCGGGAGAAAATTGCAAAAGGTATCTTTGCACTCTTGCTTGGTCTTGACAAGCAGGAAGAGAACAGATGGTGAACGAATGGCATGGACTCTTCTCCGAACAAGGAAGGGGACAGGTCCTGCTTCTCTGTACAGGGATCCAACACCCCCCGTCCAAGTAACCCTTTGCACGCAATCAATCTGCATCATTCCTCATAGGACTCTAACCCTGCCTTTGATATTCCTGTCAGAAGGTATCCCAATAGGGCATGCATCTGCGGAGCCCCATGTCTTCTTGGAAAACGGAGATTTCATTCCCTACACGGTTGCAATGTGAGATTCTGTGTCAAGAAGCTTTCCATGGATTCACAGCGCCGCCTTGTCCATTTGGCTCAATTTTCATGATCATTGTGTGTCATCAGACCAAGTAGAGCATGGTGCTTCAAGACTGGTAGTCGTCTGGCGGAACATGAAGAGCACAAGCACGTTCTTGAGAGTTGTTATTGTGTTTTACTTGATGGACAATAGACTGATTTTCGAATGAAAGAACATCCCCGAAGTCCACTGCTGCACTTGTCAAAGCGGTGAAATCACCCATGAAGATCTGGATGATGACTCAATGAGACTGGGCGGATCTGAACGGTGCTGTTTTTCTGCTTCCGATTCTTATCCGTGTGGTCTTGAGTTTCCCCCTCCGCACCACCAAGGAAAAATCTGCTGCCCTTGTAGTTGTGAACAGTGGCCCCAATCATCTCGGCTTGCTTCCGATCAAAGTCATCCAATGGTGGAGCCGTCCTGAACTTGTTCCAGATTTTGAAAATTCTGTACTCTCGTTGCTTGTGATATTTCTTCACAGCTTCCACGAATGCTGAGTAAATCTTTGCCCCATTAGGATTCTCGTGCAGCATTCGTTCCGGATGAAACTGGAGCCCCACTCGGAATAGTTGACTTGGATCGTAATAGGCTTCAATTAGTCCATCTTCCGTATAGGCCATTGGCTTCAAGCCTTCTGCCAACCTACGCACTCCTTGGTGATGGTAGGAGTTTACAGGCATGGCATCCTGTGGTCCAAACCACTCTTCAAGTGGGGTGCCAGGAACAATCCGAATGTTGTGCCTGTGTCCATCGTAATTTTTGTAGTCAATGTGTTGAACCCCACCAATCTCAGTCTCCACGTCCATGTACAGTGTTCCTCCCATGGCGACGTTCATCAATTGGCTCCCTCTACAAAGACCTAAGTAAGGTATCCCTTTCTTCAACACCCGTTTGATGAATGCAAATTCCAGCTCATCCTTGCTGGTGTCTGTTGCCGTGTCAGAGGCATGCAGTTGCTTCACTTTTTCACGATCCAGCGCTACTGCTCCGGGTAGCAGCTCATCCACGTTGTATACTTTGTGTCCATATTTGGAGGCTATTTCCTCGTCAATGTCTTCGCCTTCTACGACGAGCATGCCGTGGAAAGGCTCAAAGGCATCAATCACCTTTTTCGTAAGTGGGACTCTGGGCACGACCACCGGTACAGCACCGTGTTCGAGCACCAAGTCGAGGTGCAGTTCTCCGACGAAGTCCACCCACTTGTCGTACGATGCATCCTGTCAGCACGAGACCTTTTCAAACTACTGTTTTTCATCTTTTTGATACGACGGACGGAATCGTTCGACCTCCGACGGCGTTATTTCGCATTCGCTTCATCCATCCGCCCTTGGCAGGCTCCGTTTCGTTTTTTTTTTTCGTGGCGGAAGCGTTGATTCGCGGACAGATCCCAACCCTTTTTCCCCATCTGTTCAACGTTTTGTTCGTAAGGTTTCCCAAGCACCCACACGTGTGTTTGGACGTGGCAACCATCCTCGACGTCTTCCACCATTGTGTGTTTTTCCTTTTCGTGTCGTGATTCCGGTTTTTCCGAAACGTTTTCGAACCTTCTTCCTTCTTCGCT
This sequence comes from Picocystis salinarum, assembly GCA_038048775.1. NCBI lineage: Eukaryota > Viridiplantae > Chlorophyta > Picocystophyceae > Picocystales > Picocystaceae > Picocystis > Picocystis salinarum. Next base: position 10,780 of record JBBULP010000595.1, on the reverse strand, counting down.
CCACGGATCGATCGTCGTCGGCATCTTCCTCTCACCTTGTCTTTTCGAAGGTGTCTTCTGGACACCACCAGCACCCTTGGTTTTCCCATGGAGCACGTTCCACGCGTGCGGTGTTCGTCGTACACGTCTTTCGGTGCTTCGTCAACCACGTTGTGGTCTTGATTCCATCCCTTGGAATGGAAACCCACACAAAGAAAGACGAAACCCAGATCCATCCCTATCAAAAAGGAAACCATCCGGGTATCAAAAGGAACACGAGAACAAGGCGTAGTTTGCATCGACACCAGTCGGGACCATGGACTCGTCCGTACCACCCTTCCCGGCCACCCACCAAGACGGTCCACCGCCACACAAGCACTGCACGTGACGATCGAAACAACGTGGAGAATGGATCGATACAAACGCCACGTGCAAGATGACGAAGGAAAGTAAAAGGAAACCACGTGCCTTTCGAGGCAAGACGCGAAAAGCAAAGCGTGCGCGATGCAACACCCACCTCACGAATGTCCATGGGTCGATTTACAACAGCCGTCGCGAAATGGATGTAGATACGATGCGTGAAGAGCACAGCATGACCAATCCTTCGCTTTTCAGTCGACAAAATGCCAAACTTGGGAAGACACTCAAAAAAATCCTTCCAATAGTACGTGCCTTTGCGACATCGTGGTATCCGAAAAGGTAAGTGGCAACAACTGTGGACAAATGCAAGTAAGATGTATGATGGATGCACGTTTGCCCCGCACGTTCATTGCATCTTCCACTAACGCACATCCAAGAGCTTTGGCCTCGCGTTCGAAAAAATGCTCAAAGAAGGTGAAAGGTAACTAATCCTCCTTGCTTCCTTTGACACCTTGCGTCCATCAAGTTTGTAGTGAAGGCAAGGCAGCGCATGCATGCAATGAGCGAGTTGATATGCTCTTTTAATTTGTATGGAGAGATGTGCACGAAGGCATGTGGCAAGTTGCTTCTTCCGCCGCCCTTTGTGACAACGTGCAACTTATTGCTCCCATCCCTCTTGTGGTTCTTGACTCGGGGGTTCGGTTTTCTCATCCATACAAATGAGGTTCATCGTTAGAAAAGTTCCTCCCGCGTCATTTCCATCAATACAGACGATGACCATGAGACGTTTTTGTTGGAACAAGCTTGATTGATGTTGCCTTGGTATCGTAAGAATGGGCTCTTTCCGCGATGGTCCAACCATGGACGAGCGGGTTGTGTTCTATCAATCGATCTTGTCAGCACTTGTGGAGAGTTGCGGTATTCGATGCTTTTGGCACGAACGCTTCCTCGCCTTTCTTTGGATGAGGGATCGATTGTCCACCTCATCCTTCCTTCCTCGTCCACGTCAGCATCTTTCGTGCCGTGGTGGAAGAATGGAAGGGATGATGCATGCTTTCTCTTCGTTCCACACGGTGTCGAAGGATCGGTTCCACTTCAGGCTGGAATGCAACGCATCGCATCCGTTGAAAATGAGTCGAATAGCAGCAGAGCAAGATGGAACCAAGGCCGACGACGCGACCAAGCACAATCTCGGTGAACACGTGAAGATGCAAAACAGCGAAGGTAAGATACGGATTCAACGATGGAAAAGGAACGGAGCGAGTCGTGTTCACGCCGGGCGTACGATGCCTTTCGCACGAACAAGCGAGCAATGCTACTCCGTGCGTCGGCTCAGCATGGTCGGACGCCACGGTGAATCTACCCGTAAAACAACAGAACCGTGATTACATCCTATCAGAGTGACACGTGGCAGCGAGACACCCGATTGATCCTTTGCCTTGTGCATGCCGACCATGCTAGTAGTCCTTGCAAGCGAAATCTGCTGAAAAGGTGCATGCAGTTCCGACTCGCTCGTATCCCAATCCAGTGATGTATGATCACGACGAATGTGTAAAGGAGGAAGCACTTCGTAAGAAATAAGATCAAGCACCCGTCCGTGTGCAAACGTCAGTAGCAAAAATGTGAAAATTCATTGCCTCATGAACAAAATTTCCTGTTGCCATCCATGCCAAGTTGAAATCCTCAGAACATGACCGATGAGCAACGATGCATGCCGTGATAGGTGTTGCAGAAGCGGCATACCTCTGGTTTCCTAATTTCTTGCACCTCTTCCCGTGAAAATCCTTCGACACGGGTGTCAGAATCAAAGGAGCGTCGGCGAGATGAGACATACTGCGCACCGTACTCTTCCGTGTAAAAATCGATCAAACCCTTGGCTGGAGGAGGCTCCTTTGCTTTGAAGTAGGCAAAACAAACCGAGAGCCCCTGCCCTGTCAAATCTAAATCTTCTGGATCCAATAGAATCGGCTGACGTCGATAGTTGTGTGGGCAACCTTCGACGACGTCAAGTCTCCGGAGTGTCCGCTCCTCCACACGCCACACTTCTCCCTTCACTTGGTGACCACTTCCTGGCTTCCACAGCATGCAAGGCACCTTTCGTTTAGGATCAAGGACCATAGGATATCGCTCCTGCACATGAGAAATACCAATTGTCAGCCAAACACGCATCTTTCACTTCCGCCGTAGGTCGTTGGGCATTAAGACTATGTACCTTTGTTCTGGCCACTCCAATAAACTGGGCATCTTTCATGTGGTGATGGTTCAAGAACCCGTGCTTGAGGGTTCCATACACAAGTACGTAGGCCGGTTGGAGCTGCGAAAGGACGTATCAAACAGGTCAGCTAAAGGGAAGTTTGGTTGCAACCCAGCAACAGCTCGCGTATTCATGGCAGATATCACCCTTACCGGTTCTCTTTGTTCCAAATTATGAAGCGTACGCAACTCTGGACTGGATGCCTCTTCATCGGACATTCTGAGCTCCTCGAATTTGTCTGAGAGGGAAGGCATCTGTCTTCCTTCTTTCCCACGATGTACAGTGGCTCCAACGGAGTTCAGCATTCGTGTGTCTTTTTTTGTCATGGAAATTCGAGAAACCCACGTTTTAAAATTTTTCCACGTTCGTTTCGGGCTTATTTTCGATTCCGTTTTCTTCTTCGCATCTTCTGGACTAGCTTTACTGCCTTCTGCGACGGCCGTCGGTTGTCCTGGTTTCGAATATGTGCCGTCATCTTTTTCCACGCTTCCATCATCTACTTTGGTTTCTTTGTCTTCTTGTATGGTCTGAAGGGCATCGTTCCCTTGTTCCCCATCACGTACGGACGGTGTTTGATCTTCGTCGCTCTTGTCTTTCGTTGGTTGGTTGGGTCCCAGTTTCTTCCCACGATGTACGGTTGCGCCCACTTCTTGCAATCGTTTCGCTTCTCCTTTGGTTGGTCCCAATCCTGCGTTCCAAATCCTCACGTTCTTCCACACGCCCATCCCATGGTCTTCTTCTGCACTTGTCTCCGACGTTCTGCTGATGCCATCGTGGTGGTCCATCCCACCGTTCTTCGTACTGTCGATGTGGTGTCGATGTGGATGGGAAGACCGTTCGTCCCTCCTATCCCCTCTCCGAAGCTATCCTCACGATTCATCCAACCACATCTCCTTTCGATGGAATTCACATCCCAAACGACGGAGAGGATGGGTCGTTCCATCGCACGAACATCATGGGAAGACAACACGGATGGGTGGAGGACTTCTCATGCGTATCGGTGTCGGCAAGTCACGGTCGGAATCCACCTTCGTCTTTCCTCAAGATTGCGCTCAAACCAAAGAGATGATCCACACGGTCAATTTGTTGCATCGAAGTTTGGAGAGGACGTCGCCAACGTGGCACAATTGCTACCATCTTCTCGAAAGATGCACCATTCATGTGGTCCGAAGCAATTGAAGCGTGCTTGCTAGATGAAAGCTACATGTATAAAAATAATTCATCCGAATCACAAAGATGAAAGGAAAGGATGGGAGCGAATCCTAGTCAAAGGTGCGATATGGATTAAGCGGATGAAAACAAGAGAACCGATTCTTGCGATGTCCTACAACGCCTTTGTGCATGTAAAATTGCACTACCTTCCTTTCGAATGATCATACACCATGCGATCCATATCCGCATGGAAAAAGTGACATGGAGCACATAAAGGAGCAAAGGTGAGCATTGCTTGACGTGTGGGATTCCGCCCCCACACAACAAACGTGCATGATCGTACATTCTCACCCGTGCCAATCCTCGAGCTTATCACATATTTCCTCTCCATCGACACCCATACCGGCTTACATGGTTGGCATGGCTGATTCCTAGAAATCGAGATCCAGAACATTCCCTCCCGAAAGTCTACGTATTGGGAGGCGGGAAACTACACAGCTAGAAGGAGTGTACTTGCGGTCCACTTGATGCGATATATGGACCTAGAACTAGTATTCATCCGCGTTTGAATGAATGCGGCAGATACACGCGTCCCCTTGGCCGAAGACGATCGAGCATTTCGTACACACTATTGATAAGTTTGCTTCCAGTAAGAAACTAGGAAAACACAAAGGACACATGGTGTGCGATGGAGATTTAGTGGGTTGCAGACAATAAGGTATTACTTGGCTACATGCGGGAATCAAGCCTCCAAATCATGGGATTCTATTCCCCCGAAAGTTTGAGATTTGTAGATGAACTGTATGATCGCGTAAAAGCGCATCTCCATCCGCATGTATTTACTCAACGTAAAAACTTAGGAACGTTATTTGCAGACTATACCACTCTAATTCAACGCTTGCTTACGGATAGCGATTTGTATTCAAATACGATGGTTATCCACCAACAAGGAGTGATTTACCAGCGACAAATGCAGAACCTTATTGATGGCGAATGGCTTTTGAAATTTTTCCACAAGCCACCCGCAACAAAGTTTGACTAAGGAAGAATCACTACGCTGATGGTACTTGCATTCCCGAAGTGAAGTAGACAATCACCTACTCCTATCCGAGGAGTATCAAACGTTCGCACAACATACATCCACGTTCGGGACTTGCTCCAATATTGCAACGTTGCTCACAACCACATGCTTCTATTTGAATGAAGGGCAAGATATGATCGTCTTAGAGCTACGCAAGCTTTGGTAAAGGAACGATGCTCCGTATACATGGGCGTCTGCGGAAGACATAGCATTGTCAATGGCCTTGTTCCGAACCAAAAAAAGATCTATTCCCAAGGCCTTCACTTGGCAAACACTTTTTACCATGTGTGCACAATCCTCAACGCAATCGATCATATGCTCGCATGGCAAGTAACTTCGGTAGTTGCTTGCATAGAAGAGAATCATGATGACTTCAACCGATCAAACAAGGCTAAAGTTGGAAGCATTTTTAGATCACGGGATTCTCGCTTTCTATTGTACAATGCAGGAGCATGGGTTATCTCCGTACACGTTGGTACCGTGACGAAGCTCATATCCTTGACCGATAGGAGATTGGGTTGGATCATGCGAAGTTAATGACTTCGCCACCCAATGAAGCCTACCCACGTACAACGCAAGTCTCGTTTTTCACAGCCCTTGTAGTGTGTTGTCCTAGTTAATGACGGACAATGATCACGATTTTTGACATGCATGGTTTGATATGCATGACATTACTTCGTGACCGATTTCCGTTCCCTCTTCGTTTCCCGTCTTCGATTTTTACGCTCTTCGCGTGCTTCCATCGTTTCCGTCGGCACGTCCTCCATGGACCCATGGGCTTGTTTGTCCTTGTCGCTCTCTTTGTCCTTCTCCACGTTGGATGCCATCGGTGTTGGGTGGGTTCGGAGTGGAAGGGTCGTTTTCCCGGATGGTTGGTGGTGGGAGGGATGAGAAATTTGTGGTCCTGGTGTGTCGGTGGTTTCTTCGTTGCTGGTGGAGATCCATCCTACGTGGTGAAGAACGACTCGGGGAGAGATACGGGGCAGAGATCGCCTCGTGCCACGAGTGTGTGGGGAGGGTGGAACGACGGTGCTTCCCACCTGTGGGTTCGTTCCACGACACCAAGCTTCGTGCACACTTACGAAGTGGTGGGACCATTGAAACATGCAATGCACGACCGAAACAAATGTCGTCGACGGTGCAGACGCCATCCATGAAAGACAAACAAAAAAAAACATACAACCCATGAAGATCTTGCTGGTCGAAGATGACACGACCACCCTTGCAGTGGTCCAAGCGTTGCTTGCACAATGCGGATACGAAGGTAAGAACGACACATGCGAACGAACGAAAAGGAGCGAAATCCGTGCCATGCTGCGAAGGAAACGCCGTCCACGAGACCACGAGGAGAAAGAAAGGACACGAGCCAAGTGCACACAACGCCAAGACGAAGGTTGTGATAAAATACACAACGTCCAGCAAAAAAAACAACTGGGACGTGGGGGTTGCCAAGCATGGTTGACGAGGGGTGCATCCGACTGACGATTGTGTGCTTGTGGTCCTAGTCTCCACGGCCAGAGATGGCAAAGAAGCACTCTCAAAATTAGAACAAGACAGGGAAAAGTTTGACCTCGTGCTTACAGACATTCTCATGCCTGAAGTAAGCGGCACTGACGTCCTGATCAGAATAGCAGAAGAAGAAAAGTGGAAGCAGATACCTGTGGTCATGATGTCTTCCACAGATACCCAAGAAACTGTCATGAAGTGCTTTCAGCTTGGAGCTGCTGATTATCTTGTCAAACCTGTCCGTGCAAATGAGCTAAAAAACCTCTGGCGACATGTCTGGTGCAGGTCTGACAGTAAAGTGCAAGAATCATACAGCAAGGCAAGCGGAGGGTCAGAGGATCCAATGGGGGTTGGTTGGCTCGTGAATGGATCGGTGGGAAAACCTAAAGAGGAGACACCACAGTTGAAAAATTCCGCCAGTGGTCGCATTCCGCTGAGCGGTGAGAGGGCCGCAAAAATGCATAAAAACGGTGATGGTGCTTGTACGCTTCCAGGCAAAGTCCAATCTTTGGCTGAAAGTAGACCTGTCCCATTGTGTGTTCTTGACATTCCCTACAAAGAGACGGAAAAGGAGCGCTCTCTTCGCCACTCAAACTCTTGCTCTGCATTTACTGCATTCATCCCTAACTTCAACCGGATGGTTTCGACGGCTGATTGCAGCACCCCTGCAGACAAAGTGGAAGACAATAAGCCAGTTGGAGGAGGAAGCCAGCTCTCTCATGGAGATGCAGGAGCAGCCGAAATGACAAACCAGTTCTATGCAGCATTGCGCTCAGCCATTGAGCAACATCAACAGCATGCAGTGGGAAGTAGCGTTTTGGATACAAGTAAAAGCAGAGAACGTGCTGCTGCAGTTGATAGATTCCGCCAGAAAAGAAAGGAGAGGAACTTCCAGAAGAAAGTGAGATACCAAAGTCGCAAACGGCTTGCTGAAGCACGGCCGAGGATTAGGGGTCAATTTGTTAAAAAGGAAGAGCTTGCAGCTTACCGTGCTGCAGAAGAAGAGGCCAACCGTACTGGACAAGCTGTAGAAGAAGTATTTCAGAAGAACAAGGATGCTGGAACAACTGGGCAATGACCAAGATGGGTGAAGCGGGCGCAGAAAAAGTATTGCAAGCCGATGTATCGGAGAACTTGGACTGGTCTCGTCTGCGATCGATCTAAATCATCAAAACCATCAGCATGTCTGCTATCATTTTCCTAGTCCAGTTCCTTTCGGAAGTAAAGGGAGAAACAGAGCAATCACGACAGCAGCGTTCGTGCAAGCACCAACTGGCATTTAAATAAGCCAGTGGATCTTCATGAGCGCAGGGCAGAATAATTTCTTGATTGTGAAATACCATTTGATTCTTCTTGCCTTATTGCTCTTAGGGTGTTGTTAGTGTTTTGTTTTTACATTGAATAGGGATGTGTTCAGCAACTGAAGATCACCGGGGAAAGTGAAGGTCCGACTGCCCTCCACTATTGGAATATAACATCACTGCGCAAAATGTACTTAAGACCTTGTAGGACAGGTTTGGCCTCATGTTCAAGGCAGTGTTCTCCATGGAGATGCAAGAGTGCCATTCCGCAGGTAGGTGACACAGAGGCCAGTACATTCCCTTTGCTGTTGTAGAAGACAGTTTCTCCTCCTACCAACACATCCTTTCCCAATTCTACTTTGTTGCTGGCTGCATTGACTCCCTTTCGCTTTCCCTTTGATGTCGTGGGGTGTTTAGCACATTTTGCAGTCACATCCTTTGACGAGTTGTTCCCAGCTTGGCGGTTTTCAATGCCGCCCGTAAGGTAAATGAGCAATGTGTACTGGGTTCTCTTTCCGTCCCCCAGTTCTTCGTAGTCATCGACATGCTTTCCGAACCTTTCTCCTACTTGGTAGCGATAGATCCTGATTTTCGGATGCAATCCCACTGGTTGTCGCCCATCGATTCTCACATCGTGCATCACTTTGTCCAATCCAGTCTCTTCCCAGAGGCGTCGTGCAAATTTCTCGTCCCACACTTGGATCCTACCATGTCGTCGGTACGCTTCTCCACCTGCGGATCCTAGGCTCGTGCAACATTCAAACCCGATTTTGTGTTCGGCTACACGCACTAGTTCTTGTGATTGGCGAGTGGAAAGGAACTTTGGCAACACCAACACGTCGGCCGTTTCGCTACGATGGATGACTTTCACGTCCTTGAGCTTTCCTTCCTTGGTCCCTTGACTTCTCTCTTCTTTTGGAACTGGCGAAGTGGATTCTCTTGTACGACATCTGTGTCCCACGTCTAGCGCACCATGCAACGGACTTGGGCCATCCATGTCCATGGAAGAGCCGGAAAACGCCACTGGTGATTCACAACGCACCATGGAACCATTCCTGGAATGGGGACGAAACGGAGTCGGAAGCTAACTTTTGCAGGAAAAAGTAGTGGTCGAATGCGCAACACTTGCCTAGATGTGTGCAAAGACGGTGGAGCTTATCTCATCCGTAGCCTTGCATCGGAGAATGGCAACCTCGACGCATCGACCTTGGTAGAATGCACGACCGAGACGCCATGCATTAATCAAGTGAGGTCGAGTACCAAGAATGATGTGCCTGCACTAATACAATGCAAGCAGAGACATGGTGGCTCAAACCATGTGCCATGGTCCATCCTTGTTTTCTTCTGTGTTTCAAGATGGAAGCATGCAAGGAATTAACTAGACCATCCACATGAACAGCTTGTCCATTCATGAAAGCTACGAGTGGCAGATGGTGTGAAAAATTAGTTTCACTCTAGCATTCGGGTCACAAGCGGAAAAAAACATGAAATAGAAGTTGTGGTTGCACTACAAGAAAGTTGCAATTTAGCCTACCTCATATTTCCTTATCTATCAAGAGGTAAGGAGATATGAAGGTGTCAATTCTTACGCAATGAAAGTTGAAAGCATCAAACTCAAGGTGCTTTTGCAAACGAAATAACAATGCAAAGATCAAACATTCCAAACACCGAAAACACGATTGAAAAATAAGACGGCCCCATGCAAGTCGCGTGTGAAAGCATTCCCTATAGAAGCATTATTGTACACACGGATCGAGGCGACAGACATGAGCATGATGCGAGAGGAGCTACCAATTAGAAGGACATAGTGCAAGGCTTACTTTCAAATGACAGCATGAGCAAGCGCCGAAGTGTTAATGAACCGGAAGATGGCCACAACATGTGGACTCAAGTGACGGTTGGAATGCAAATCCTAGATTTTTCCTTGCCCAGGAACAACGAAACTTACTTCTCGAGAATAATTCAACACCACTAATGAGTTTTTGATGGCGTCGATGCAAAAACTAAAAAGATGCAGAGCATGACAGCTCAGAGTGGTCGAACTAACATAAATCGAAATCCGTGCCCGTACTTGAGTTCGTATGATTCCGAAGCTTAGCGCAACAGTCGAAAGGTTGCGTGGTAAATTGTGCATGCTCCATGCACCGAGAATGAGCAAACTACTCATGAAAGATAAAAAAAAGTTGTTCGTGCAGGGCTACTCATTCAACCAACGCTGTGAGTTCTAAATAAGATATGAGGATCAAGTGTGATTTCGTCGAGACAAATTCGAACCATGGTTCATTTGACTTGAGCATTCAAAGGTTTACCAGTTTGAGAAAACCTTCAAACCATTTCTCGAACTCGGCAAATGCCGTCGATTGCCTCCAAGAGAAATGCGATACTTTTGAGAAAGCATTCCGGGCGAAAAGTCCTTATAAAAATGAAGAAGACGTACGAACAGGAATAATGAATAGTCAACTTATCCGAACTAGCATCCAATCCCGCTCCAGAACAATGTGATGGGTTATTGGTTTCTTTACAACATTCTATGAAGTAATGGAATCTTTAAACCTTGTATGCAAATGCCAAAAGCCGCTAGCACCAAAAAAAAGAGTGTTTTTCAAACCACATGAATTCATGAGTTCCAAAAAGCTGGTTGTAAAGATGTAGCACGCGATCCAAGAACTTGTAAATCCTGTGCCAAACACAAAACTGTTTCTTTATGACCTTAATAAACATTTACGGCAAAGTTTGAGGAACAAGCAGGACTTGCCGTGCAAGCCAAAACGACGTCAGAGAAGGGTTCAGAAATCAAAATGAAGAATCCATGGATATATCGATGAAGAGACACCCGAAAATAAAGTCAACTTTAGTCTTAAGTGAAGTTGCAAGGAATCAAACGATACCGGAGTCGAGCTGTTTATTGTTTAAAGCATGAGGCAGTTGATTGCTGTCACATGATTGGTGCGTGTAGAAGATGGTCGATACTTGTTGAAAGTGCTCAAGTCCTGGTCCCTGGGAGGTCGAATCCCTAAGGAACGACGACCGAGTTTCGGTCGAGGACCTTCGAGGAGAATGGGACCCAGGAGGGTCCTCGAAGGTCGATGCCCATTCCTGCAGTGAACGGTACCGACGAGGATCGACCAAGGCTGGACAGTCGATCCT
>JBBULP010000594.1:0-66628 GCA_038048775.1 Picocystis salinarum | reverse complement strand
TCCTTTTTCACCCCCTCCGAACCCACCCGGGGTGGGGTGTGTCTGCGGGACTTGGGGTGCATCTGGTGGACGGGTTTCCGACACGTGGACGCAACCGACGACGACGGCACATCGCGTGACGTGCGACGAGAAGATGGATGCCACGTGCGCTTCGTGCGACGTGGACGACCTCTACAAAGGCAGGGCCTCGTGGAAGGAGCTGGAAGGACCCGCCAGGACCATGCTTCATGCCAAGCCCGTGAAGGAACTGGTGGATGCGAAGGAAAAGCGAGTGCTGGTGCTGGAACACAACGAAAGCGTGGGAGAAGCGCTGGCGAGGCTGGCGGAAAGGAAGGTGCTCTCCGCACCGGTCGTGGTGGTGAGCGACGAAGACGACGACGGAGACGGAGAAAGGCTGCCGTACGCGCTCCTGGGCGTGATCGACGTGGGAACGGTGCTGCAGGCACTCGTGCAGGCCGTGGCCAAACAGAACGCCAGGGCCATCTTCGTCGACGAAACCGATGACACCGACAAACAAAACCAGCAGGTGGTCGCCTTGCAAAGAGCAGCCGAAGATTTCTTCACGCGAAAAGTCATCACGCTGCCCATGACGAGAGACAAAGAAGTGCTGTATCGTGGAAACCTCGAAACCGACATCCTCACTCTGGTGGAAGAAGGGTTCTTGTTGCCACGTCGAGGTGAAGTCAACCATCGGATCCTCATCTTCGACGAAAGAGGCATCGTGACCAATATCATCTCACAAACGGACGTCTTGAGGTACATCTACAAGCACATGGAAAGTTTAGGGAGGCTCCGGTACCAAACCGTCCATCAACTTGAGCTGTCCACCAAACCTGTGCTGGTGGCCCAAGCTAACCTTCCCGCACTGGAAGCTTTCCGCAAGATGAACGAGGAAAACGTTTCGGGTGTAGCAATCGTAGACTCCGTAGATGGAAAGCTGGTGGCCAACCTTAGCATCTCCGACCTACGCGGTCTGACACCAGCCATCTTTGGAAGCTTGGCGTTGCCTTTGAGTGAATTTCTCAAGAGGGAAGAGCAGGAACAAGAATTCCAAGAGCGAATGAGGATGGTAAAGCTGGAACAAATGCAGCACAAGGAGTACCGTGCTGTGCCTCCCCCGCAGGATTACCATGGAGAAACCACAGCAACCAGGACGTCGGCAACTGTTGCTCGAAGGGCTCCGCATCACGCCCTTGTCTCTTGCAGGAGCTACACCACCGTGGAAGAGGTCATCCGTCTCATGCTGACCAAGAAGGTACACAGGGTGTACGAAGTGGACGATCACTTCCGTCCAATCGGCGTTGTGACCCTCACCGATGTCCTGTGGGCTTTGACCAGTCCACCGTAGTACGTATCCTAGATCGTTCCCACCAGCATTGTGCCAATCGCTGGCACGTGCTCCCTGCATGTAAACCAACGGAATGCGTTGTTTCCACTTTCCCGTACATCTGTATTTGAGCTTCCACTCTTCTTATCCACCTCTATCGTTCTGGATGGCAATGCTTGCAACCACTTTGCTTGGGCAAGGTTTGCTCGGTGGTGTTGCAATGGGTCCTTCCATGGAACGTGTCGGAGAATTCCCACAGGTGGATGCGAAGACGACACGTGAGGAGATGGCGCACCGAACCGCGGCCGCAGCGATGGTGTTGGTCGCAGCTACGACGCCTGCGTTGCTTTTATGGCGCATGAAACGCAAGCAGGAGAAAGAGGAGGAGGTCACGATGGAGACGTGCGCTTACGATGACCAAACACCAGGACCGTCGGGATTGGTCGCCAAGGTAAGTGCTGTTCCATGCTTTCGCATCGTAATCGTGCAGGTATTCGCAAGAGGGAGCTGCAGGAGCTGACCGGATTGCGTGTGTGGCGATGTTGCAGACGCACGTCTTTCGAGAGAGGTCCTATTACCTGCACAACTACGTGCAAGCGACCTTCGATTGTTTGGGTCGCAAGAAGCTGAAGGGTTCCACATTGGTAGTGTCCGGGGATGGCAGGTACTACAACGCTGAAGCGTTGCAGATCGTGTTGAAAATTGCAGCAGCCAACAGGGTGAAGAAGGTGGTGCTGGGTCAAGAGGGTCTTTTATCCACACCTGCGGCGTCCAACCTGATTCGGACACGCAGAGATAAACGCATGTTAGGTGGATTCATCCTGTCCGCATCCAACCATCCAGGGGGGAAAGATGGTTACTTCGGCATCAAGTTCTACGTGGCAAACGGCGGAACTGCACCAGAGTCGTTCACAAATGCACTCAATGTTCGACTGCGCTCAATTACCACCATCAGGTTTGCAGCGGATCTGCTGGACATTGATATCGGCACCGCTGGAACTTTCCGGCTTCCTGGTCCTTTTGGCACATTCATCATTGAGATTGTTGATCCTGTGGAGGAATATGTTGCACAGATGAAGACGATTTTTGACTTTGATACTCTTCGCAAGTTTGTTGCGAGGAAGGATTTCTCCATGGTATTTGACGGCATGAATGGAGCCGCTGGGCCATACGCCAAACGAATATTCGTGGACGAGCTTGGTTGCCAGCCTTCAACGCTGATTCGCTGCGATCCCAAACAAGATTTTGGAAACAAGCAACCTGACCCAAAGCTCATGAATGCCACCTTGCTGGCAGGAATGATGGGCCTGAAGTTGAGCTCCCCTCGAGACTCCAAGATGAAGAACTATCCGGCAATCGGTGCTGCGACTGATGGGGAGGCTGCCAAATGCTTGCTATTAGGTAGACAACTCTTTGTTGCTCCGTCGGACAGCCTGGCCATCATTGCTGCCAACGCAAAAGAAACCATTCCTTATTTTTGCAAGGGCTTGGTTGGGGTTGCGCGTACCATGCCCACGAGTAGAGCGGTGGATGTTGTTGCGAGATCTTTGAGCATACCACACTACGAAGTGCCAACAGGGTGGACTAACATTTCCAAGTTGATGGACAGTCACAAATGCAACCTTGCAGGTGGCGAATCTTCTGAGATTGGAAGCGATCACCTTCGAGATAAGGATGGGATCTGGGTCGTGTTGGCATGGCTTTCCATCCTGGCCCATCGCAACCGGGTGGTGCCGCCTGGGATGCTCATTGGGGTTGAAGACATCGCACAGGAGCACTGGAGGAGGTATGGGCGCCACTTTTGCCTGAGGTACGATTTCAATGCAGTGGCTAGCAGCGTTGCCAGCAATCTGTTGAGACGCCTGGTTTCCTATCGGGACAACTTGCGCGCATTGAATTCCTCGGAAGCGTTCGTATCGCGGGGGATGAAGATATCTCAAATTTGCCAGTATTCTTACAAGGATCCTGTAGATGGTAGCATCAGCACTCAGGAGGGCGTGATGGTTGATTGGTCGGATGGGAGTCGGTTTGTGTACCGTTTCACGGAGACCCGACCCGCAGTTTGCACGATACATGTGCACGTGGAGCGTTACGTCCATGGTCCTGGTGGCTTGCACCTCCATCCATCCGAAAGCCTAGCAGGTCACGTGGACCTTGCCTTGCACATGGTGCACATGCACAGTGGCATTGTCCTTCCTGAACCTTCCTTGGTGATTTGAGCGTCTCCATCCTACCTGTGTCCTTTCCAGCTGCCTTGGATCCACTCGACCTGCCCAGAGAGACCGACACCGTTGTGACGTCTCCCGGGTCCTCCTCCCTCGCCCCCTCACGAATCGTTGTGACGGTGCTCGATCTCCTGTTCCAGGGGAGATCCAGGCGAGGGCAGGGAGACCGAGGGGAGGTTCGTGGCTCGATCGTGACCGTCCGTGCGTTCTCGATCGAAGGGTCGAGAGGCTCGGATCGATCCCAGCCCTCCATTCGATTGGGCGTGTGGTTCGTGTGGTGGAGGGCGAAAAGGACGTAGGCGCGTCGGTGGACGAGGACGATGGCGACGACGACCGCTGCGATGGCGCGTGCCATGCCGCGCGTGGTGCCCAGCCGCGCCCGCGGGAGAGCGAGGACGACGCACAGGTGGGGAAACAAGCGGGTGTGGAGGACCAAGGCGTCCGAGGAAGAAGAACCAGGAACAAACGTGCCTCCAAAGGACGACAAGGAGAACGAAGAGACCGTCGATCGCAGCCAAGGGGACAAGGAAGAGGAAGACGAGAACGCAGAAAGCAAAGACGTGTTCGAAAGATGGTCGTCGTTCGACGACGAAATGACGACCGAAAAAATGCAGGAAACCGCGGACGAAGTGCTGGACAACGTCGCGAGTGCGGTCACGGGACAGATGCCGCTGGCAGATCTCAAGGCGTGCCTGCTGGATTCCTTCTACGGGACCGAACGCGGACTCAAAGCGAGCGCAGATACGCGCGCAGAGGTGGGAGAGCTGATTGCGCAGCTGGAAGCACGCAATCCGACGCCCAATCCCACCGAAGCGCTCGAAAAGCTCAACGGGGAATGGAAGCTGGAATACACCTCGAATTCCGAGCTGTACCTCATCTTGGCCGCTCAGAATCTTCCACTCCTAGAGGTGGGGGACATCCTACAAACTATCAACGTCGATACCATGACAGTGGAAAACAAGGCGGAGCTGAAGACACCTGTAGTGACGGGGAGTGTTGGTGCCACGGCAAGCTTTGAGATCCGGAGCCCCACGCGACTCCAGATCAAATTCAACGAGAGCACCTTGTATACCCCTCAGCCCGTGGACAGTTTGGAGATCCCCAGTTCTGTGGAAATCTTCGGTCAACGGGTGGACATCGCACCTTTGCGTCCTGCTCTGACTCCGATTGCGGACGCGGCCAGGAGCGCCTTCCGCATGGTATCGGATCGTCCAGACGTCCGCATTCCCATCAGGAACGACCAGGCCCAGAGTTGGATCCTGACCACGTACTTGGACGACACCTTGCGCATCGCCCGTGGCGACGGCGGCAGTGTGTTTGTGTTGTCCAAGCAGAACGTGTGGTAATCGCATCTCCCTAGGACCGGTTCCTCTCCTACGCAGCAGCCGTCCTCCCATCCTCACGGCATCCTTGCTCCATCCATGCACCTCTTCTCCTGCCATCCCAAAGCCATCCATCCTACTGCCACACTTGCATGTCTCAGCCATGGATCTCCACCGTGTTGCCATCGGTCCTCGCCACACCACCACCGACCCCTTTCTCGTCCCCAATTGCCACAGGGGCGGTAGATTCGAGGCGTGGTGGGGATGGGACGAACGGGACCAGAAACGACGTGGGTCCAACCGTCGGGATGGACATCTTCGGCAGTCGCAAGCTCGCGCAACAGAAGGTGCGCGAAGCGGAACGAGGGGTGGACAGCGGGAGAAAGGGAAGGAAGAGTGGATGCGACGAACAAGGAGCGAAAACGAGCGGAAAAAAGTGCACGTGCGACGGAAGTACGGCCGAAGGAAACCTGGGAAAGGATTGGCACGTGGCACGCCTTGGTCCTGCCAAAATGGAACGAAAGCTGAATTTGCGATGAACGGCGGGCCTGACGTGACGTGAAACATGGCGGATGCCGATGCAGGGAATCGAGGTGGAGTTCTGGCGCGATCCGGAACGTGTCGGATGGTTGACCAAGCAAGGAGAGTTCATCAAGACCTGGAGACGTAGGTGGTTCGTGCTGAAGAGCGGAAAACTCTTCTGGTTTAAAGATGATCACGTGACCTCCACTTCGCAACCGCGTGGCGTGATCGAGGTTAACCTGTGCCTTTCCATCAAAGGAGCCGAAGAAGTGTTGAACAAGGCAAACGCTTTCGAAATCTCCACCGGTGAAGAAACCATGTACTTCCTAGCCGACACAGAAAGGGAGAAAGAGGATTGGATCAATGCGGTTGGACGTGCAATAGTCAGGCATTCGACAAGCATTATGTCGGAAGACCTCAAGGATTACACCACTTGAGCACGTTTGCACCTCACATGGGTACATGTACAACCTTGGCTGGCGAATTGTACCCTGTCGCCACGCGAGCCGGCCATTGTGAATAGAAATTGCTTGGCTTGCTTCCGTTTTCATTTCTCTTGTGCTGTGTCTTTGCTGTCTTAACCATAGGTGTTGTCAATACACCAGCCCGTCGCCCAATTTGACCTTCAAATTCGCCAACGTTTCGCAACTAGTAGGAATGGAATTACCTCGAACATCCAAGCTGTGGAGGTGTTCCAAATCACACAATACCCTTGGCAAGGCAGATAGTGCATTCTGTGAAGCGGAAACAGATACCAAGCTCCTCAATTGGCCGATCCCATCGTCCAAAAATGGCAACTTGTTGTGACTGACATTCAGCTCCTTGAGGTTGGTCAGCTTCCACAATCCTTCTGGCAAAGCGTCCAGTCCGTTGCAAGATAAGTCGACGCACTCGACTTTCACTAGATTTTCCAACACGAGGCTGAGCCTACACAAGCAAGCCTCTCCGACCTTTGCGCACAGCAAATTCCTGCATTGCAAGTCCACTGATGCTTGTAGATCCAGCACTCGCACGCGAGCGGCGTTGCGGACCGCTTCGGCCAATGTGGACACGCGCATTGTCGATCCGAGCAGCTTGTGCTTCAGCCGTTTCCTGTCGTCTCTGCAGCAGCAAATGGCGATCGGCAGAGTTGCGCATGTGTTGAACAACGACTCGTTGGGACTTCGCACTGTTGGCAAGCCCGAAAGTGTGCCTGATGCGATGGGGTGGACATCATGAGCATGAAACCAAAACTTACGACGCCGAAAGCGAGAGCTACGAATTGCCTTCGTCGAGGAGACGTAGAAGCAAGAAAAGCGGGTGGTTTTCGATGCACGGACGAGTGTTTGGTTGGGTTGGCAGTAGGCGTGTATTCACTGGGTGCTGTGTGCCACCAGCTGCAAACGCACCGCACAGAAGCTTCGAGAGTGCACTTGCCACGAGGCAGCTCAAAGCTCAGGCAAGTGCTGCTCCACTGTTCCAGCCAGGCAGATGAACATTGTCATTTTCCTGCGAGGCCTTCATGGATGCTTCTTTCGTGGCGTTTGCAGCTGCAGGGCAGAATTTCTATCTCAACTCTTGAATCTTCCTTGATATCTCCTCAACCATGCGCATATCCGGAAGTCGGCCAGTGGACAGCTTGCTGAACAGGAGCTTTTCATCGTAAAAGATTTCGAAAGCCCCTGTGCTCATCATGCTACCCCCGACCAGGTTTCCAACCACCCATGCCAGCAGGCAAGACTGTATTTTGTTTGGTTTGATATACATGGTGTAGAACAGCGGTGGTGGAAAATTGAGCATGGAAAAGATGGTATCACCTGCAAGAGCGAGAGCGATGACTCCAAACTGAAGCGCAGAGACGACTTTGGAAACTTTCACCTGTTGAAGATCCACCTACCGTTAGCATTCGTTCCTTCGTTGTTCTACCTTCCAGCGCCATCCCTCGACGTTTTCACGCACCTTCCACGGTTCAGGTGGGTAGGTGGTTCCCACGACTTCTAGCCCAGGTATCCTTTGCTGCATGATTTGAGAGAGCTGCTGGAACGAACCGCGGTAGGATCAGGAGGTGCAGAAAGCCACGTGCAGTCGTCCTCCTGCGGATCTTCCTCCGTCCACCGCCATCCATTCCGCTCGACGTCCCGCGGCGACGTCCGTTCCTCCACCTTCTCCAGGCACGGCCATGGCCAGGATCGGAAGGAGCAGCCACGCGAAGCGCAACCAAGGCGGTCCGCTTCGAAGCATGTCTTCGTTCGCCTTTGTCGACGAACTGTCCAGTCGGTGGTTTCGTGGGTCGTGTCCATCCCACAGACGCCACCGTGCTTTCAAACCCGGATGACCAAAGGGACCCTCGAACCCGATCTTCCTTTCCATTGGAGAAACGATCCGGTTCAAATTCCAGGTTCGGCCTCCGCAGCCGCTCATCGATAGCTCCCGAATGAGGTTTCGATGAACGGAAGGAGATGTCGATGGTGAGAGGGGTGTCGATCGAGATCTTGGTGCGTGGATCGTGCACACGTGCGTCGATGCGGCGATGGACGGCGCGTGGCAATGGCCAGCTGCCGTTGTTGCGACGGCTGCATGCGCCTACGTCTGCCTCAGATGGATGAGAACGTCCGCCACGACGATATGCGTCGAGAAAGACCTGCAGGTGGAGCAGTGGGATGCGCCTGACGTGCCCTTGAGGGCCCTCCGCAGAGCCGAAACCGTGCTGCGAAGGAGGTGCACGCGCATCGTGGCCGTCCTGGAGAGATGTTCGGAAAACCGCAATCACGAAGCGGTCCTGCGTACGTGCGAGTGCCTCGGTGTGCAGCACGTCTGGATCGTGGAACCTTCCGAGAAGAAGAAACCGAATGGACGAAACCTGGATGCGAACCAGAAGGCAGAAAAGCAATGCAAGAGGGAGAAGTTGACCGGCCTAGCGGGTATCGGGGTCGCCAAACAGGCGTACCGATGGCTCACAGTCAAATCATTCCAGAGCACATCGGATTGCATCTCGGCCCTCCAAGACGGAGGATACGAGATCTGGGCCACTGACGTGTCCTCCGTGGCTGAGTGTTTGGAAACTGCCACATTGGAGCCTTTGCCGAAGCGCATCGCTGTTGTTTTCGGGCGAGAAGCCACAGGGGTCTCCCCAGAATTCCTTCAGGTTGCGAATCGTAGGCTGTACTTGCAACTCCATGGTTTTACGGATTCGCTGAACCTTAGCGTTGCTGCAGGAATGGTTTTGTACGCATTGCTCTGCCGCTTTCCTCAAGTGAGGGGCGACATGGACGAGGACGAGCGAAGGCAGCTTCGCAAAAACTGGTTCACGAAGTTAGGTAGAAATGATGCACAGAGGGTAGAGTATGCAGCTTTGGCAGATGCACTCCCATTACAGCCCTTTGCCGATGTGCGCCCACATGCCGACCACAGAGGTGCTTGGATTTCTCCGAAAATCCGCCGTCGGCTGGAAGAGAAGGAAGGTCCTCTTACGGAATCTCGAGAAACACCTCATGCATGCTGATTTTGAGCACCCTCCATGAAATACCTGTCACCACAAATCGGCCATGCACCCAATAAATGTCCCTGAGCATTGGTGAATGCCTAGTACCACGGATTTGTAAAGTTTGTAACAAATTCCATTCACCTGCTCTTTGCTCAGCGCAAACATCCCCTGAATTCTGCCGGACGTGAATGGATCAGTGTCTTCGTGACCATCTCATGCGTCGGCCACTTTTGCTTGAGGAAACATAACATATGACACCTTTGATCCTGCTTTTCACCGAGCTTCTGCATGTCTACTTTGCAGTTGCATGCGTAGCAACCAGTTTTGGCCTCTCGTGCCTCGCTGTGTTTCTCACATTCAAATCATCAACAAGTTTTACGTTTTCAAAGACCGGATATTCTTGTGAAGGCCGAGGCCGTAGAGATGCCTCATCATTTCCCGGCGGACCCGGAGGCTGGAAGGAGGGAGGAGTAACACATAGAAGTGTGCATGCACCTCAAGTGTCGTGCTAGGGCTAACCAAGCATGTGGTTTACTTAAGTAGAATGGTTGATGCGTTCAAAGTTTTTCTGCATGGGATGTGCTACGTCGGAGGATAGGCTTCTCTTGGAGAGAGGTGCATTGCTTCAACGAAGTTTGACGCAACCTCTCATGAGTGGAAGCTTCATGGAGACTTTGCGATTTTCGCTTTACATTGCACGAGGGCCAGTCCAAAGCACCAAATTCGCATGCAATTCACCAATGGATTTCAAGGCGACGAACGCGCGGACCACAAGGGCTCACCGTCAGGTGCGCTCCGATGGCAAGGACGGTGGAGTTGTCCACGTGTTTCGGAGAGCGGGGTGCGCACGCCACATCCCATCACGTGCCTCTTCCCATGTCTCTTCTGTGGTTCACCACCACCAACACCCGCCACTCCCTCGTGGAGGATCCGAGTTGGAAGGTCGAGTTGGGCTTCACCTGGGTGGCCAAAGGGGCTTTCTTTCCAATCAGACCCGAAACGTTCCCTTTGAAACGAGATTTGAAAGGGACGTTCCCTTTTCAATTGGTTCCTTGGGTCTCCAGGGACGTGTCGAATCCAGTCCAGTCGACAAACATTCCGACACAACCGACGACGCATCTGCGGCTATGGCCAGATGCTGCGCGACGTGGCGCGTTCCCACGGCGACGAGAAGACGCAGGAAGCGTCTCAGGAAGGTCCAGGCGTCTCGATCCGCTCGTGAAGCTCCCTGGTCGCTCGAAGCCGAGGAGGTGCTCGAGGCCTGGAAGACGAACCGCGAGAAAGGACTCGACTCCAATGAAGCCAAAAAGCGGAGGAAGACGTTTGGAGCGAACGAGCTGCCTCCAGAACCCAAAGATCCGCTGTGGAAACTCTTTCTCGATGAATTCGACGATCTACTCGTGCGTATTCTGCTGGCTGCAGCGGCAGTGGACACTGTATTGGCCTACAGTGAAGGAGAGAACGGTTACACAGAGCCGATTGTGATCCTTCTCATTCTTTTCTTGAATGCAGGAATCGGTGTGTACCAGAAGCAAAAGGCTGAAGATGCCCTTGAAGCCTTGCAGACGCTGCAAACCGCCACAGCTAGGGTGGTGCGCGATGGGGAGCTGGTCGCCAAGCTGCCTGCGAGAGAGCTCGTGCCTGGAGATGTGGTGCGGCTCACTGTGGGAGAAAGGGTGCCTGCGGACTGCAGATTGGTAGAGCTGGACACTGCCACGATGGTGGTGGAACAATCTGCATTGACCGGGGAGTCAGAAGGGGTGGAGAAGGATGTGAAACCAGTGGAGGAAGATGCGGACATCGTTGCGAAAGAGTGTATGCTCTTTGCTAGCACGGCAGTGGTCAAGGGTAGTGGGACCGTTGTCGTTACGGCAACAGGAATGAAGACAGAAGTCGGCAACATACAGGCTGCTATCAGCAGGGCTGGAAGGGAAGAGGTGGTGACACCCTTGCAAGAATCCCTCAACCAGTTTGGGACAGTGCTGGCTCAGGGAATCGGCGTGATTTGCTTGCTGGTCTGGTTGATCAATTACAAGTATTACCTGATATTTCAAGACGGAGGTGTGAGCTTTGATATCGACAATGCAATATACTACTTCAAGGTAGCCATTGCTCTGGCGGTAGCTGCTATTCCTGAGGGATTGCCAGCCGTGATCACTACCTCCCTCGCGTTGGGAACGGGTCGCATGGCACAGAAAAACGCCATAATTCGGAATCTCCCATCAGTGGAGACACTTGGTTGCACAAATGTGATCTGTTCAGACAAGACAGGTACTTTAACGACGAACCAGATGTCTGCCAGTCGTGTCTACGTTCTGGAGAACACTAGTAGCCTGAAGAAGATTTGCGTGACTGGGTCGTCCTATGATCCGACGGACGGGGCTGTACTGCTAGAACCATCAGAGATCGTCCACCTGCTCAACTTGCGTGCTCTTGCCGGAGTAGCCAACAGTTGTAACGAGGCACGTATAGAGTACAAGAATGGAAGATATAGTGCCATTGGAACCCCAACAGAGGCAGCTTTGAAGATACTGGCCGAGAAAATCGGTGTACCAGGGACAGATCTGCAACAACAGGTAAACAAATCAAAGCAAGAGAGTCCATCTGAGCTTGTTGCTTGCTCTTTTCTGTCCTCAAAACTGCGGCGCAGGGCCATTTTAGAGTTTGACCGGGATAGGAAATCCATGTCTGTTTTGTGTGAAGGTGTCTTGCCAGGTTTATTCATGTCGAACAACGGGGGAGTCATCACACCCATCTTGAACGAGGCTCCAGAGGAGATGGGCCCCCTGAACGAGGCCGACCAAAGTGGTGGCACACTGGATGCACCTTGGTCTCACTATCTGCTTACCAAAGGTGCGCCAGATGAATTGGTCGCACGTTGCAGCCGTGCACTCCTTCCAGACGGCAATGTTGTACCACTCACAGAGGTACTTAGAGAGGAGATAAGAAACGCTCTTGTTGATCTGTCTGCGGATGGTTTGAGGAACATCGCGTTGGCTGTCAGAGTAGATGGGCTTGAAGATTTTGTAGGGTACGATGGGAGCCAGGAACACCCAGCGTCAAGCAAGCTGATGAATCAGGAGAACTATGCTGCCATTGAAAGTGAAATGGTTTTTCTCGGGATTGTTGGAATAAAAGATCCACCTCGCGCTGAAGTTGCAGCGGCAGTCAGGGATTGCCAAAGCGCAGGTATCCGGCTTTTTGTTATCACTGGGGATAACAAGCTGACCGCTGAGTCCATCTGTAGAAGTATCAATGTTTTCGGCCCCACTGAAAATCTGGACAGGAAATCAATCGTGGGTAGGGACTTCATGAACCTCACTGAGGAAGAACGATTGGAGTTTGTAAGTGGTAACGGATCTCGAGTCTTTTCACGGGCTGAGCCTGTGCATAAGCAGGAAATTGTCAAACTCCTTCAGAAATCTGGAAACGTGGTTGCCATGACAGGAGACGGTGTAAACGATGCTCCTGCCTTGAAAATGGCAGATATTGGTGTCGCCATGGGAATAAGCGGGACTGAGGTAGCCAAGGGAGCAGCAGATATGGTTCTTGCAGATGACAACTTTAGCACCATTGTGGCAGCTGTGGCAGAAGGTAGGGGTATTTACCAGAACATGCAATCATTTATTAGATACTTGATTTCATCCAATATTGGCGAAGTGCTGGGGATTTTCATTACATCCGGCCTTGGAATGCCCTCGATGTTCAGCCCGGTCCAACTGCTCTGGGTTAACTTGGTGACAGACGGGCCGCCAGCAACTGCGCTCTCTTTTAATCCAGCCGAGCCAGGGCTGATGAAACTCAAACCACGCCGCCGCAGTGACCCTTTTGTGAACAAGGAAACCCTGGCTCGGTATCTGGCAGTTGGTGGGTACATGGGTATTGCATGCGCATTTGTGTTTGTTGGCTGGTATGTGTGGCCAGACAATCCTTTGTTTGTCTCCGGGCTGCAGCACGATGGACATAATACGGTTACATTTTACGAAATTACACATTGGGCCAAATGCTCGTCTTCCCTTTCGACTGACGGGAGGTGGGCAGACTTTGCAGGAGGCCAATACGTGGACGCTACGGGGAAACTTTATGATTTCACGGGTCCCTCTGCATGCAACTACTTGGAGGATGGCAGGGCTAAAGCATCCACTTTCGCGTTGTCTGTGCTTGTCTGCTCAGAGCTCTTCAATTCGTTCAATGCCTTGTCTGAAAGGTCATCCATATTATCAGTCAAGCCTTGGTCAAACAAGTGGTTGTTGGCTTCAGTCCTAGGAGCCCTTGGACTTCACATATCGATTTTGTACGTACCTCCACTTACCAGGGTTTTTGGCACTGTACCCTTGAGCGGGCACGAATGGCTCACCGTGCTTGCACTTTCTGCACCTATTATACTTGTTGAGGAGGCAATGAAGCTAGTTGTCCGCAGAAAGGATTGAAGATGTTGTGCAATTGTGTGTTTGCAAATCATGGGTCTTGTACCGAAGTTGAGATGCTTTGATCTTCGATATGCTGCAACGCTGCCACATTTCTCTTCTTTGCTACTAGCAGATACATCATGGCCCCTGCAATAGCGGCTGCTGCAATACAACCGATTACTATGCCAGCGATTTGTCCTCCTGAAAGACTGCTGCCCCCACTGTTTGCATCCTCATTTGGTTCGTCGAGTCCCGCTGGAAGTTGCACTTGTGGATTTTCGGTGCCATCTTCTGTGCCCTCTTCCTCAGGAGGGCCAGGCACGAATACAACGTCCAAAAAGTTGGAAGTTGATTGATTTGCACTATCTGTGGCAGTCACAATCAAGCGTACTATCTCCATTGCATCAACTTCCGGCGCGCTCACATGAATGGTCTGAGAAGCTTCATCGAGAGATATGTACTGTTCCATCTCCTCTGGCAATCCTACCAATGCAAGCTGGACAGCATCTCCACTCTCACTCACTGTCTTGAGAGGGATTTCGGTTACTTGGCTGGCCGCAACATGCACTACGTCCATTGGAAATTCCACAAACTGTGGTGGCTGCAAAGCACGCTCACAGCCATGACCAGTATAAGCTCCTGCACATTGGCATTGGGGTTCTTCCTCAGAATCAAGCACACATTCTCCTTGACCTGAGCACACCTCTGTGAAATGACTGTCTAGCCCAGGGCATGCTAGCTCACACATTTCCCCGAAGTGTCCGTAAGCACACTCAGTGCATGTACCTGCATCTTCGCAAACGTACTGACCCATTGAAACGGTCACTCTATCTTCGTATGGTGCTTTGAGGTCGTTGCTACCCAGCATTGCCAAAAGCTTGTTTCCTACGTAAACCCCTGTGGTAAGGGTGGGTATGTTAATCTGGCTCGGATCGATGCCTGCACCAGCAACAACATTTAGCAAACTCCAAGCGTTGTGTGTATCTGCATTCACAATAATAGCTGCGATGGCGCCAGCATCCTCACAATTTCTGGTTTTTGTGCTAAACGTGCACCCGCCTCTTGCAACCAGGCATATGCTTCCCTTCATGTCTTCTGCATTCAGTAGGGGGGTGCATCCAAGGAAATCAATCGGAGGATCTTCTGGCTCATCGTCCGGGTTGTACTCATACAGTAACGGAAAGTCTTTGTACATTCCCGAGTAAGCCTGGCTGTAGTTGGTAGATGCAAATGTCCCATGAAACTTGTGCATGTGCCCCGCCAAGTAGTGGTATGGACTAGCAGCACTGGTCGCTTGCGAAAGGCCTACTCTTACGTCTCCCTCTACAGGACCATATGCAGGTTCAGCAAAAGTTTGGTCTCTCCCTTTCCAAAAGTAGCAGCTTCTGCCGCCATCTTGCATTGCCCCGCATTGACCGTAATCTACTTCTCCGATTGGCCCATCCTGAATGTTCCCCGTCATGGTGTTGTAATTGTAGCTCCACATAAATGGACCTTCTTCTTCAACCAATTCGTTGCTGCCTGGATTGAGAACTTTGTAGGAATTGCTGCTCCCCGTAGCCTTGAGGTAATAAGTCCCTGTGTCAAACTCGCATTCATTGTGCTCACTCCTTTTCCCAGATGGCTTTAAGCTTATGTCGACAATTGACCCAGCAGGCAGAGGCCGAAGTGCATTCTCACGCACATAGACTTCGATAAAGTGAATTCCCGGTCTCAGATTCGAAACCAGCAGTGCCCTCGCTCCGGCTTCTGCGTGGTCAAAGCTTGCAGAGTCTCCTATCCAGGGCAGTTCCGCTCGTTTGTGGTAGATGGTTGTACCATCAAATGGCCTACCTGATGGATCAAAAACCTGCGCCTCCAGCAAGTGCCCAGCACATGTCACAGGAATAGAGTAGTACAATGCTTTCTGCGGATACAAATCCTCTTTGGTACGGATGGTGGAGTTATTGCCAACCTCCACAACAGCAACCGAGCAATCGTCCAGCAGAAAGCCATCCTCGCAATCGCATCGGCCTGACTGGGTGTCGCAAGTCCCGTGCCCGCTGCAAGTAGGATCTGCGCATGCTACCAATTCTTGCTTGGCATGTAGGTAGAGGGTGTAGTGCAGTTTTCGGACTCCAAATGCCCTGTTATGCAACGCAATGTACCACCTCCCTGCTGGCACTATTTCGTTGCTCGAGACTCGTTGACCTGCAAAATAGCTGCTTGCAACAATCCCTTCTTTTACAACAACACGATGCAGCGTCCTCTGTTCCCCATGAGCCGGGTGGCTTATGATGTCGTACTCTCGCTGGCAGGCAGATGCGGGGCTGCACCAAATTGGTAGCCGGTCCTTTGCCAGCAGCAGCAATCCTTCTGCGTTGTCGAAGAATGGCTGACTGAATTCCACCACCAAGGATGCAGTTTCCTCTGGCACATCTACGTAAAAATAGTCAAAGTGCCCCCCATTAACAGTTCCTGTTTGGCGTACATTAGCTGGCCACATTGCAAGAGACAGACGCTGGGGTTCAATGGCACAATCAGGTCCAAAAAAGTTCTCCTCGCATGTGCAAGACGGAGCATCCTCTCCACAGGTTCCGTGTCCAGAACAAGCGCCGTAGCACGGAATTTGACTTGACGATTCACTGACCCTTGCAATCAAACTGTAGGTCATGAACTTTCCATCAGCTTCTGAACCTGAAGAGTGGACTGAAGTTTGCAGGGGTGTTGCGTGCCTTGCAGCAAACGCGCCGTTGTGGATGGAGACAAAGTACCTCCCAGGAGTGGCTCTGAATGCCAAACGGTGAACAAATTGAGTGAAGCATTCTGTACCAGCACAGAAGTAAGAGGAGTCATCATGTAAGACCTGTATATCCTCCTCGTTTACCAACTGACCGCTAGCACTTAGTTTAGGGATGCCTCTTGCTGAGACAAAAAGATAGGGGAAAGCTTCTTCTTCTTGCTTGATGAGCTCAAGCACCACAGCAGTAGTTGCAAGTACATCTAATGTGTAGTAATGCCAGTGCCCCAAACCCAGTACTTCATGCTTCGGCACATTCAAATGAAGCATGGGAGCCGGGTTCTGACAGTAGTCTCCTACCCATGCCTGCGCAGCATCGCTACGGCAAGTGCATTTTCCATCCTGGCCACATTGCCCATGGTTTCCACACTTGAAAGGGCATGGCTGCGCATCGGAATCCAGCCAGGAAACCATGATGGCGTATTGAAGCTTCTCCTGAGAAAGGCTGTGGTGATTTTGAACGGCTATGTAAAATCGTTCAACGGGCTCACGCTGCCCCTCTTCATCGTAGAACCTGTACTCTGGATAAATCATCGTGGAAGAGTAATCTAGCTGCGGTCCAAACACTCCATCCCTGCTGTAGCTCAATACTGGACCGTATCCTCCGATATCGCACGAGAGAGTGTCATAGGGTCCACTCCCCTGCACCTCCTTACATATTACTTCTGGGGAAGGTAGTCCATCCCTCTCTTTCGTGACGTAAATATGAGGCACTGCCAATGGAGAGCTAGAATAAGCAATCTCTATAGCTATGCTTTGGTTCACAGGTGCATCCTCTGGAACATCGATATAGAAGTAGGCCCAACCTCCAATGGGAAGGGGCTCTGGAATCAGCGCATCATCAATATCTAGCAATGTTGCAACATCTTTGCATGACTTTCCTAGAAATAGATGATCATCTTCCCCCATGGAACAATCGCATACACTGAGGAATGATGCATTGTCTTCGGTGCTTGGGCACGTCCCCCGACTTGAACAATTGAAGGAACAGATCGGTTCATGGGCTTCTTCCAGTTGGACGATCAATTCGAAATCAAACGGCTGCATCGCACCCGTCATCCCGGAGTAAACATTGGGCGCATTCAGAACACCCACAATCCAAGTTCCTGGTGTCAACTGAGGTAGCGAACTTCCGGCAACCCTGTTGTCCTCATGCCCCAGGTGTACCGAATGATGGCCACGATGGGTAGTGGAGGAATCATAATCTTTTAACGAAAAAAAGGTATATGTTGGCAGGGCAGAGATCCTGGTTGTTGCGTGAGGGAAAGGAGCATAGCGATCGAGCAAAGTTGTACCAGCCATTTCAAAATCAGCAGTTGGGTCGTTCGTTGACAGCCTGTTACTGGACGAAGTTCTCATGCGCGAACCTGCCAATCCTTCTGGACTCCACCAGCACCCAGGATACTCCCCACATTCTCCTGCTCTCTGCATTTCGTACTGGTAAAAGTTAGGATCGTCTCCTGAAGCATTGGTGGCATTGCCCAACAGAAGAGTTGGCCGGATAAATCCTTCAGATTGAAGCACTTCAAGCTCGACCAGCATTTTCATTTCCTGTCCATCCGGCACCTCCACCTGATAATATTTGATGTTTTCTCTTTCTCCTACCCCCACTTGGTCGGATATCTTTTGCCCAGGTACCAAATCAGAAGCATGGATGGAACAGTCTGCCCCGTAATGCCCACGGGGACATTCGCAAAGTCCTCGCACGCATCTGGCCCCAGGAGCTCCTCGACAATTCTTGTAGCATTGGTCTCCAGCAAGGTAAAGGACGTCAAAGCCATCATCCATGGCATGCCCTGTCCCGGAGAGAAACTGCAGCTCGATGCTCGGCGCTTCTACACGAACTGCCATGGGAGTAGGGAGCATCCCAGTGTAAAGGCTGAGCGCTTCTTCTTCCCCAAAGGCTCGGGTGCGAACGAAGAGGTAGTCTCGGTTGGTAGCAACTTTGAACTTCTCGAATACAAGCGTGACACTCTGAAAGTCACCAGCTGGGCGGACATGCCACGTACAATTGCTGCCAGGCAAGTAGCTCTCCCATTCTCCGCTTCCGTCGGCCACACGTCCCACCGGAGCCGTCAGGACCTTGGGTTCCCTTCCATTCAACGTGCAGTGCGTGGAGCACCTTGCAAAAGCGCTCAGGACAGCCAGGAGTAGCGTCGTAGGCAGCCAGGTGCGCGCCATGGCGACGTCGACACGCGTCGAAAAGCGACGCCTCGAGTGACCCACGTGATCCCGAATCGAATGCTATCGATCGATCGTTCCCAGATATCGAAGTCTGCATCGATATCTTACGGGCGTGGGTATCGATGACCCGTTCGTTTCGGACGAGGGACGGAAAACGAGGGCGAACCTGGGACCGATCCGGTTTCTTCCCTTTCAAATGGAAATTTTGAACCCGAAGGGGATCCAATCAATCGAAGACACGAACCGGGGTGGACCGAGTTCGGATCCGTCCCTCGCCTCCACGCCGTTCGGTCCCTGGGGGCGAAAGGAGCGGATCTTTCCCACTGGTTTGGTCCATCTTGAATCCATGTGCTGCAGAGGACGAAGCGGGACCCGGAAGCTCATCTGTACACCCTTTGTTCGTGGTCCGAACTCGCTGGCACAGGGTCATGGACTTGTGTGGATGATGTTGCACAAGCACAAGCACAGATGCCACGTGCATCATGGAACAAACCAGAAGTACACGTGACCTTGCACCTGTGGGTCCATTCCGCAGTGCCCTGGTGTTCAAGGGAGAGGTGCTTGGCTGGACGGGAAGGTGGAACGATAGACACGCTGCAATGTCTGTATGTGCGAGAGTACTGACAGAGGTGGATCTAGAATCCAGTAGCTGTCCCTCAAAGACCTGAAAATGCAGAAGAAAATGCCACCTAAAAAATGCGAGTCATTCACCTTTGGAACCTAGTGACGGACATAAAAAGGGAGTGCTCATGAAGAACTAGCATATTTCTGCATGGAATGTCCAACAGTTCTTTGATGGACAAAGCCGTTCCGCATCATATGCATTTGCAGTCTTACACTTCTAATGTCCGGTTTCTCCCTTGATTTATCGCTTTGGAGAATGGCATTATGCTTGAGAAGTGCCAAGCAGATATTGCAGTATCATCACATGCTTGCACCGGTCGACCACCCTGAATTGCAGTTTTGATCGATACTGCGTAGGGAACGGCAAAGTTTGTGATACCTGTAATATCTACATGGTTGGCCAGCCTTGGCAAATAAAGCCTGAAAGTTATACCCTCCGTTGTCGGGAGGCTCAGCGCATAAGGGGCATCAGAGTGGTGATTGAAATATCGCGAGTCGCCACTGAAGGCAAGTGGCTTTGGTCGGTTCAAGAGAATCCTGGGCGCATTTGAAAATATGTACGAGTGATGAGCTACAGCCTCACGACGGTAGTAGTAGCAGGCACACAAACCGTGGATCAACTGGAGGAAAGGCCACTTGAGTGATCGTTCTTTGAAGGGGCAGGCCAGTGGAGGTCAAGGACTCTACCTTCTGCATGCTCTCTTAGCCTTACACTATCGGTAGCTTTCGGATGTAGCACAATTTGGTTGTGGTGGGTTGAAAACACGCCGAGTAGGTAGAATTCCATTATTGCCGATAGGAGAACATGAATGCAGGCCTCCAACGAGGGAGAAGGTCATGTCGCTTGTGAATCGCCTAGGATGCCACAATCTGTGATCAATATGGACTGCAGCGGGGAGTCCCAAGCATTGCGTGCGCCAGAAGCCCTCGAGTCACCCAAGAGCGTGGCCAGCGCATTGAACTTTCGGACGTTTTCGGAGGGCGTGTTCCTGGGTACCCTGGCGATGTCTGCGATCACCTGCATGCCCTCCAGCACACGTCCGAACACCAGATTTTCCCCGTCCAATTGTAAGGCTGGTCCTGGTCCGGTCGTGATGAGAAACTCCACGTTTCTGTATCCACCAGACATCTTGGTCCTTGCGTCGTCGTCGTTGGCCCCAATGGCCAAGGACAACGTTCCAGGACGCAGATGGCTGAGTTGGAACGCTTCCGTGGACACGGTTTCTGGATTGCTTTTTGCTTTTGGTTTCTCCACCTTGCCGAACTTGGCACTTCCTTGTCTTCCCAGCAGCACGTATTCACCTGGTTTGACCTTGGACACGGTGGATCCACGGTATCCTGCACCTACATCTTTCTCTTCCACCATCGCCACGAAGTTCTCCACGGTTCTCGGCGCACGTTCGCCGTACAATCCCAGCACCACGCGTCCCATGCTCTGCACCTCGTCTCCACCGCACAGTGCAGATTTGTCGCCCAGCTTGCGCTCGTTGCGCAGCAGCGTTGGACACAAGCCGAAGTCCACGTACACGCGATGTGTGATGGCGCCTGTGGACGCCTCCGTCGCACGCGCCAGGCGTCGCGGGACCACCTGCGTCGCCGACACGGCCAGCAGCACGTGCCTGCGCGTCGTGGATGCATCCAGGCGCGGCGAGGACATCGCGAACGTCCGTGGCGACGCACGTGCGACGTGGGAAGGCGTACGTGTCGGTCGCACAGTGGCGCGTTGGCGCAGGGATGGAACGATGGAATTGGCAGACGTGCGCTTGGACCGTCGTGTCCCGCACAGCAGCTTTATTGACGTGCGTGCATGGCCATGCGTTGCGCTCAAGCGGATCACGTTCGTCCACGCTTGGCTTCGAGGTAGGCTTCGTGAGTGTGCGGATATTCCTTCTGCGCCTCTTCGAGCAGCGCGTCGCGCAGGTGAGCCATGGCCACTTGTTTTCCTTTCCCACGCTGCGCTTGCACGATCCAATGCATCGTGCTTTCCGCAGGATCGCGTCCTTCGTCCACCGCTGCGACGGCAGAGGTGGGCAGCTCGTCCTTCCATGCGTCGCAGCCGTCCGCCAGCTCGCGGAGGGACTTCAGCAGGGCCTGCGCTTCCTTCCCACGCGCCATCCTTCCACGCACCATCGATTCCTGCGCTTCGGAACACGCGCGGATGGCCTTGCGAAGCGCCGCATCGGCATCTTGCGCCATGCCGCGTCGCGTGCGCCGTTCCGACACGTCGCACACGTCCCACGAAAGGAACGATTGGGAACGTGATTTCCCTTTCGAAAGGGAATTGCACTCGGGTTCGATTGGAAGGTGTTTCGGGTGCAGACCGAAAATCCATCCAGACTTCCCAGTAGATGGAGGCATCCCATCTGTGCCCACACCATGGATGGAAGCAGGTGAAGTGGCTCTCATCCACGTGTTTGCACCGCAAAAGTGCGAAAGAACGAGCAAGGAGGGATGGAGAATGGATTCCGGAGGATCCTGCACGGAGATGTGCGGCGAAGAATGCTGGAGGATGCATAGAGGTCAACAGATACGGTGCACAGTGGACCGTCCGAGAATAGGAGCCAAGAAAAAGGCACCGGTGTCCTCCTCGACCATTCAGGCGTTGACGGTGCAAGTGAGTGTCGACCATGAGGATGGATGTGTCAGACATGATAACATGAATGTAATTGGAGCAATTCCTCGTTCTTTCCAGGCACCGAAGCATACAGCAGACCCAACAAAAATGCCTCATTGCAAAGAGCATCGGACTGAAGAACAAAAGAAAGGAGGTCAGCTGCATGTATCCATGCCTAGTGACCATACCTGACTGTTGATGGGGTTGAAACCAAACTAATAGGACACAAAAACTGGCAGCAATCGAGGAGTGGAGAAGGCCTGCAACGCCAAGGCGACATTTCCTTCTTAAGAGCCATGATTCCACCTTGGCAATGGCAGAGTCATAGCAAAGGCACCTGAAAGTCCACGTCTGCTGAACTGGGATAAACAGGTTGACTTCTGCACCAACATGATACTAGCAGCGAATTCTTGCAAGGGAATCGAGTTTCGTTGGTATGTATTGGGTTGGGACAAACCATTGGTCAGTGGCGAGAACGAAACAACCATGACCACCTCTTCTTTGGCAACCTTGAAGGTGCGTTATCAGAGCTTGACGCAAAGCCCAAACAAGCAGAAGTTCCAGTGGCGCAAATTCTGCCCAACAATACCAACCAGTGTGCATTAGCGAGGAACTCGGAGGCTGCAAGGAGGTGCTTCTTGGCCTCAAGATCCATACAATCCCATGCAACAACAAGCCACACCAAGCTAGACTTCAGCCTTTGTTGCAAATCTTTGGATCTTGCAATCTCTTGGAGGACGGGATCCGAAATGGACCAATTCCCACCGCTGCGCTGTTCCCCAGACATTTCTACGATGATTGCTTTTAGCTTCAAGAATGACACCTTGAAAGTGTGCTCCCTGTCTGCAGTGCTTCTAATGGTCTTGGAAATAGTCCGAATGACATCTAGTCTTGCCTCGTCTACGTGGATCACTTCAGCTTTCAAGAATGCAATGGCTGTTTCAACAGCGCAGAGAGGAAGGGAGCTCGTTGGCAGGTCTAGTGTATGCTTCAAGTCCGCAACTAAGGTATCCCTTAGCTCAAAGGTGTACTTCTCTTGAACTGATGGCTCTGCCTTCTCGGGCTCCTTGTACTGGAATATGTCCCCCCCATCCGGGTTGTACGCCATCCCCAGACTTGTGATGAGATCTCTGGGGGAGTGCTCGGAGGATTTCTCACCCTCCATTTCCGATCCTTTTTCCTCTGTGCTGGTGCAACTGAGCATGGCCGCGGAGTTGGCTTCACAACAGTTATCAGAAAGGGTGGTCTTAGCTTCTAGTAACTCTTCATGGATGGCACGCAGGACTGACAGAAACCGACCCAAGTCGATCTTGGTAGAGGAGCCAGCAGATGGTGGGAAGGTGATATCATAAGTGCCCGCTGGTGCACGGCGTAGACTGCTTCCTGCATCAATCTCTCTGCCTGCAGAGACACCCTGCCTGATGCCTGCTGCATCCTCCGTCAACAGTTGGACCATGTGTATCAACTCGCTGCAGTATTCTCCTTGCCAGATTTCTTCCTTGTTACCCTTGCCCGTGCTGCAATCTGTAGCCGATGCATCGAAAACCCGATCGGTACTGCAGTACCCGGATTCCATCACTTGCTCATCTGCAGAATCCCCTGCTGTTCCTTCTGCCAAGGAAGATGAAGTTGAAGAAGGTAGCTCATGAACATTCCTTACCAAATTTTCATCCACACCATCGGTGTTTGCATATGGACGGTGTGCTGCATCCTGTCTCGTGCCTACTTGCTCTGATTCATCAAAGTCCAGTTCTAGGGCCCCTTCTCCACCAAAGCATGTGCTCCTCCCAGCATTCAGTTCCTTGCAAGGCCGCCGGAAGGGCCCGTCAACTTCTGCGGCAGAATTTGCTGGAGAGTCTACCTTGGTTGTCCGTCTATTCACGGTAGAAGTCCCGCTGCAGGATTGCAGCTCAAAGGCGAGTCGTGCGACTTGTTTTTCCAACTTTGCCTTCTCTGCTTCAAGGAGTTGGTTCCTAGTTTCCACTGCTTCCAGTTTTTCCACGGCAGTCTCCACAGCCATTGGCTGCATTTCTTGCCTCTTCATTTCCTCGACCACTCGCTGTGCTGCCCTCTTCCCTTCCTCTGCTTCCTCTAGCGCAGCGATCAGTTCCCTGTGCATCTCTTTTTCTGCAGCCTTGGATTCTTCCCATTTTTGCTTCCATTTCAAGGTCTCTTCTAAGGCTGGTAATGCGTTTTGTTTTTCTCGGTCGAGGCACGCTCGCAGGATCTCCAACTGCCTTTTGAGCTCTTCCATTTCGCACCGCTCCGATTTTCGGGCATCCAGCAGCCTACCATGCCTCCTTTTCATTTCTTCGAGCATCACATGCACCATGGGACGGTTCTCGAACATCATTTGCGCCATGGCCATGAGCCCTTCGTGGCGACCGTCGGCAATCCCGAGGCGCTCCTGCACCTCATCCACCAGCTCTTCGTAGCTCATCTTGGCGCACCTCTCCTCTGCCTGGGCCATGAGCATGGACGAGTGCGTCCCTTCCGACATCGTCGTCCGCCTTTCCACCCGTGCGCTTCGCTTCTTCCTCGACGTCCACCAGACGAGCTGTTTGGGATGCGCTTGCGCTTTCGAAGCGTTTCGAGTTCCTTTTGCATTGGTCCAGGTCCCCGGGGCGAACGAATGACAACCGGGGCGTGAATCGACACAACGCCCCACACAACGGGGCGTAAAGGAACCTTGTGCGATGCCACCATGACCGGTTCGAGACACGTCCGCATGCATGGGAACCGATGGATGGCTGGAAGGTGCGTGGCAGATCACAAGGCAGATGCATGGCAGGAACGGCAGAGACGGCGCGGTCCCGTGGAATCGCGTGTGCAGGAACGCAGGTGTGCGTCTCCCAAAAGTTCACTGGAACGCTAATGGACCTCGACCTGTGCAGGAGAAGAGTCGACTCCAAGACTGTCACGCAAACGCAATGTAGAGATCCCCGAGACAGCGCCTCAAACCCAAAGATGTAGGTGCGATCTTGCTTTTATTCGTGAAACTTTCCAACCAACGAAAAGTGCTGTGCGTGGTTCTGTCGCAGTAGGAGGTAAGCAAACAAGGAAGCACCAGGTCTAGGTGTTCTCTAGCACTCAAACTGTGCTTCTTCTAGGCTGCCTGCAGCTTGTGTGCAACCGCATCGACGGTCATGGACGAACCGTCTCATGATGCATGCGCTACACCTGTCAATGGGGGGAACAGCCGTTTCTTCTTCATACCACGGCTGACCGTATCCTCGCCCACCCTAGGATGCCTCTCGCCCAAAGGCCACCGTGGACGAACGTCCACCCATTCATCTTCCGTGATTGACTCAAGTTCAGGTGGAGCATCATGCAAGCCCAACTGGAATCGTTCCAAACCTGCCCATGCCACCATCACCCCGTTGTCCGTGCAGAATTTTGGCGGAGGGCAGCAAAATTCAAACCCAGCCTCTCTTGCAATTGCTTTCAGCGAAGCTCGCACCACTTGATTGGAAGCAACACCTCCTGCCACCACCATGTGCTTGATATTTGGTTCAATCTCCTTCGCCCAAGTGGCAGCCCTCTGGGTCCGCTCTGCAAGATGATCCACCGCCACACGTTGGAAAGAGGCAGCAATATCAGCCCTCACCTTCCTGTTTTCCTCGGACGGGGGACTGCCCTTGAGTTCTGCTTCTATACATAATCGCACAGCGGTTTTGAGCCCAGCGTAGGACACGTCACAGTTTTTGCGCTTCTGCAGGGGGCGGGAGAACTTGTACTTCCTAGGGTCCCCTTCCAAAGCAAGCGCCTCCAACGCGGGTCCTCCTCCTCCTCCCACGGGCAGCCCCAACATGCGGGCTACTTTATCGTATGCTTCTCCAAGTGCATCGTCGATGGTCGTACCGATCTGTTGGTACTCACCGATGCCCCGCGCAAGCATCATGAGGTTGTGTCCTCCAGATACGAGCAGGGCCAAGAAAGGGAAGTCCGGTTTGGCATCACCGCTTGCATCTTCGCATCGCGCAATGAGCGCATGCGCCTCCATGTGATGGACGGGAACAATGGGTAACCTGTTGGCTGCTGCAATGGCACGTGCTTGTCGCACACCTACGGCCAAGCAGAGTGCCAGTCCTGGTCCCACAGTGACGGCCACGGCATCAAGTTCCGACGCTTCCACTTGGGCTTGTTCGAGTGCTTCATCCACGGCTTTTCCCAGAGCATTGCAGTGGGCCTGTTCTGCAGCACGCGGCATCACTCCACCGTATCCTGCGTGCACGTCTCGTTGTGTCACGAGCACTTGTCCAAGTATTTTTCCACGTTCGTCCACCACGGCCACGCCGGTGTCGTCGCAGCTGGTTTCGATGCCCAGGACTCTGCTCCTACGAACGACCGCCTGCCTCGCATCCGAGCTGTGTGCACGAGAAGACGGACAAGCCATCGCTCGGAAGAAAGGAGCACGTGCGCCGACGCGCAGCCGACGCACGATGGCCATCGAGTGGCGAGTTTCGACGCACATTCGAGGTTAACATCGGATCGATTCGGGGTTCCCAAGGTGGTTGAAAGGAAACGTTGAAAGGAAGAGAAGGAAACTTCGGTGCCTTTGAAAACAGAAAGAAACGGGACAGCCGGTGGCGACCACGTGCTCGTGGACAAGTTAGCCTAGATCACCAGGCCATGTTCAAGGCCTTGGACGCTTGTTGTGGCTGGAAGGTGCTCCTGGTGGTGGTGGCATGCCTTGCATGGGAGGTAGGTCGGGTGGGCCTGGCAGGGTCCGCGCACCGCCGTGTCTGAACGAAGGGTTCGCCATCGGTTGTCCTTGCTGCCCAACGTGACCTCCACCCCACCCAGCCCGGTGCTCCCCATGACCGTTCCCTCTATCTCGGTCGTAATCCCGCCCGTCTTCTCTTGCAAAATCGCGTTCGAAACCAAAGCCTGGGTTCCTGAAGCTCGTCTTACCGCCTCTGCCAATGCCTGGTATATGCTCGCGTTCAGGACGCCTGCTCAGGCCGCCCATTTCCCTAGCTTCTTCGATGGTGCTCGGTCCCATGTCCTGCTTTGCCATTTTGTTGCGGTCCTTCCACGTGTCTCCTGGGCGAGGTCGGCACCAGAACTTGGTTGTGTTGTCCGTGCTACCCGTACACAGGATATGACCGAGGGGGTGCCAATCCATGGTCCAAACGGCAGATTCGTGTGCGCTCTCTATTTCTGCCTGCGGTGTCTCTAAGTCAAGCAACCAGAACATGATTGTGCCATCGTAGCTGGCAGATGTGAACAGATCTTCGTGGAAAGGATGCCAGATGGCAGCTGTGATGTCCTTCTCGTGGCCCTTGAAAGACCTCAACTCTTTATTCATCCTTATGTCAAACACGCGCAGCAGCTGGTCCCGTGAAGCTGTAAGCAGAAGCCTACCGCTTTTGTTCCACCTGGTTGCCGTCACTGTGTTTTTGTGCCCTTGGAGTGTCGCCACTGACTTTCCAGACTTCACGTCCCAAAGCTTTACCAGCGAATCCTTGCTCCCGGACGCTAGCAAAGCTTTGTGTGGGTGCCACTCCAAGCACTTGACATCGCCACCGTGTTCAGTCAATACTTGCTCGGTGTAGCAGCGAGCAAAATCCCAGATTTTGACCGTGACGTCGTCCGATCCTGAGGCGAACTTCAGATCTGAAGGTGCAAATGTAAGTCCGCGCAAGGCTTCCTTGTGCGCCTTTTCTTTGATCTTCACATTGTTCAAGCTGGTCTGCCAGTACTTGATGGTGCCTTTGTCGTCTCCCGAAACAAGCCAGTTGGCATTGTGTGACCAAGACATGGCTCTGACTGCAGTTTCATGGGCTTGCAAGATGGTTTCGAAGTTGAAGCACATCCCATTCCAGAGGGTAAATTCTCCTGTTTGTGATCCTGTCTGAAGCCTGTGTCCATCTGGCGTCCAAAGCACCACGTTTACAGCGCATCTCATCTTGTTGGTGCTTACGTGGACGAATTTGGTGGTGAAGTTGGAGGCCGGTTGATGCAGGAACCCTTCCGGCGGGAGTAGTTCCATCGCGTCTGCTCGCACAGGCATCACCGTGCGCACGTCTCGTTGAGCTCTCAGCCACAGGCGCTGCTGGAGCAAATTCACCACGCCTCCCATGTAGTCCACCGTCCTACGGTTCACGCTCTTCCTCGCCGTTTGCTCTACACACGTCGGGTCCGTTTCGCTTCCGTCAGTCGCATGCCTCGCGTCATCCGCCATTCCATTCCATTCCACGTTCATCTGACACGTACGTAGACCGGTCGAGGCCGCAGCTGCGGTCCCATCTGGCGCATGCGATCCCTCCATCGTGCGCGCTTCGTCCCATTCCTCGTCCAACTTGGTCCCTCCCAAACCCTACGGCGCAGAATTCCTCTGCAACCATGGTCGTTTGGGAACGATTTTGGAGGTATTGATCCTGCGATCAAATGGGCCATTGAACCATATACCGAAGAGAACATTCGGAGTCGGATGTCTCGATTGGAACGCCGTTTCAATTGGGAAATGGTTGACCGGGACAAGCCCCGTTTAATCGGGAATCGAACCCGGGTTCGATCGGGGAATTCGCACCGATCGGATCGGTCGATCCTGCGCCACCCTCCACTTGGTTCCTTCCCAAACCGACCATAACCGGCTGTTTGGACCGATACGATCCACAACCGTTCCAGGACGGACGTGGGGCGACCCGACCCCACCGAAACGTCTTCGTTGTGAAGATGGACCGTCGCACAACTGTCGCGTCGTGTTGGCCAAGACATGGGCGTGCACGACAGCAGCTTGGAAGGATACTGCCAAGACGTTGTGCAAAGTACGTGCAAGCACATGGGATACCACGCGTGCGCATCGTCCCAAAGATGGTGGACTGGACATCGGCGAGTGCACGAGCTCCCCAGGTGGACAGGAGTTGACCGCGTGCCCCTGGGCGCAGGTATCGAAGCATTGAGAAAGAAGAGAGATATCATGGTGAAGAAGATTAAGAAGGACGAAGGAGAAAAGCAAAAGATGGAGATTGAGGCTGGAGAGCTCACCCAGCGAATAAACGAACTCGAGGAGGGGCTCAAAAGACACAGGGCAATCGTGCAGGGGTGCGATGAAGCCATCCGTCAAGCAGAAAGTGCATACCAAAATCTACTGGAAAGTTCCCACGACCTACTCGCAAATATCCACGAGGAAAATGAAAAACTTGGTCGAGTGAGCGAATAGGGCAAAGGGAACGCGAGTTGGTGGAAAGACTGGCACTCTTTTATTCAACTGCTCATCGAATTCTACTTCAAAGCACTGGAGCGCCTCTGGAGCGCCGATTCCTCGTATTCTGCCACAGAAGGCAGTGTTCCTTCGCTTGCCATGCCCCTGATCACTTTGGATGCCCATCTGCGCTCTGCGTTCTCACACAGATCGCGTAGGTCCCGCCCAGACATACCCTGTGTGAGGCCAGCAAGCCTGCAAATTTCGTTCTCTCCGAGATGCTGCGCAAACGATGCTAGGATCTTGGCTCTCGTTGCTTCGTCTGGAAGCCCAAAGTGAACAATGCTATCAAAGCGCGAGGTAAGAGCTGGATCCAAGTCATCCTTCCTGTTCGTAGC
This sequence comes from Picocystis salinarum, assembly GCA_038048775.1. Classification (NCBI taxonomy): domain Eukaryota; kingdom Viridiplantae; phylum Chlorophyta; class Picocystophyceae; order Picocystales; family Picocystaceae; genus Picocystis; species Picocystis salinarum. The sequence continues at coordinate 37,611 of JBBULP010000594.1, read as the reverse complement.
AGCAATGACGACGCTCCGCTTTTCCTTCACAAAACCATCCAGATGGCGCAAAAGCACTCCCAACTGTCTGCGTGTCACCTCGTGAAGCTCAGACGATCTGCTCGTGGCTAAAGAGTCAATTTCGTCGAGAAAGAGTAGGCAGCCCTGCGAGCTCATGCCAATGGTTTCTGCACATTTCAAAGCTTCGGAGAGTTGCTTCTCTGCTTCCCCGTAATACTTTGAGCCAAGCGCCTCGAGGGGAATGTACACAAGAGGCACCGATGCTTCTCCTGCAATGGCTCGAGCGCTGGTTGTCTTTCCAGTGCCAGGAGGGCCTTCAAACAGAATGGCACGTGGCCGGTTTGACTCATACTTTTTCCTCGTTCCTCGCGCGATTTTCTCATACACTTCAGGCCTGGTGAGAGATAGCAGCACCGTGTCTTCGATCTCTCGTTTTTGTTCATCATATCCCGCAAGCTGCTCCCATATGTCTTTCCCTTCAGTGGTTGACTTCGCGTAGTGAACCTGTGCTCCGAGCTTCTCGAGTTTTTGCTTGGCCTCGTTTGCCGCCTGATCTTCGAACATGGACTCTTCCTCCATTTCATCCGTGCTGTCAAGTGATTTCCTACTTCTTGGCATGGGACTTCCGTTTATTTTGGGTTCTCGGAGCCGCGGGAAGGCCTTTTCTCGCAGTATCCGTGCACACACTTCCTGCATGAGCTCCATGTCCTCTTCTGTGAACTCTGTCAGGGTCATGAATTCGATTTCCGGGGGTCCTTCGCCGATTAACGGTATGAATATGGTAGCGGAAAGCATGCTTTTTCCTTCTGCATTCTCTTCTCTTGGGCAGAGGGTGAAGTGCCTCGCCACGTGGCTGCTGTACGCTTGGACCTCCAGGGGTCGTTCGTGCATACGTGCCAGTTTGGCGATGATGTCGATCACCAGCGACGACAGGTCCTGTCCTTGTTCCAATTCCATGCGCACGGCCATCTGCGCTCCTCTCCTCACGAACTTCGGTTCAGGCATCTGTCCAAGCCTTCCGGTTTCGGCCTGCATCGCTTCCCACGTCTTTCCGACGCTCTGTTTGGCTTCTTCCAGCGAGTAGGTCCGTCTTTCGGAGTCACGATCTTCTTCCTTGCACCACGTGTGTCCCATCCCGTCCCATGCAGCCACCACCGCCGCGTATTGCGTCGCCAATCGCCTCCATCCGCATCGCATGGCGGTGCAGCCACACCACCACGTCGAAACTCTGGTGGCACCACACCTCCCCTTGGTTTTCGCACGAAACATCGAGTTAACTTCGAGCGACCTGCGACACGCCGCGTCGGCGATGGCGGATGTGAGGCGCGCGTTGGGAAGCAACGAGAGGCGACGGCGCAGGATGGCGCGTGGAAGAGGTGGAAAGGACGTGTGGCTGACCGCAGGAGAGACGCGCAGGGTGTGGAACCGCCCAGCGCGGGACGGTACCTCTTGGGTTGTTTGGTGATGCTCTGTGGCGTGGTGCGTGGAACGAGAAAGACGCAAGCGCGTCGAAGCGACGGTGGAGTGGATCGAACGTGGAGCTGACTTCCGACGTGGTCGATCCAATGGAACGGCGCGTCGCGCACGTGGACGTGGCAGGTGTTTCCTCTCGCGTATCTGATGCTCAAACACCGGAAGAGCATCTCTTTCCTCAGCAGTCAGTACAAAGCGTAAAGAAAGGTGCCATGCGGATTCATCCCACGAAAAAGCACAGAGCAGCGTGCAGCAATGGCGGACAGGAAGAACTGGCAGCCGTCGTGGACGAGTGCAGATGGAACCACAAGGCGCAGAGTGCGAGCGAAGGTTGGTCGCTGCGTTGTTTTGGCTGGAGCGCATCTCCACATCTTGGATGGATGGAAGCAGACCGCTGCACTACGACGCAATTTGTGAAAAACAGTGTTGGTCCACCGGACTCCGAACGGTGGGCACGCCCATGCCGCATCGCGCATGGCCTACCTTTCCAGGTAACTACACCTCCCACACATCTCCTGGTTTCCTCCTCCCTCCCGTTCCCACCTTGCAACAGCATCCGTGCACGTCCACCACGCACACACGGCGTCTGGTGTTGGTTCCTTGCTCCCACCAGCTCCACCCGCGTCATACGAAAAAAAAGGAAGTTGGCTGGACTGGCCCGATTCACGTAGGGATTTGACAGCAGCAGGATTCGAACCTGCGCCCTTTCGGACCAGCGCCTGAAGCTGGCGCCTTAGACCGCTCGGCCATGCTGTCGCACAGTGTCCAACCGTTGAAATGGGCCGACACGATCGGTCTTGACCGTTGGAGTTGGTGGCGCAAGCGGTCGTCTCGCGTGCGACGCGATGCGCGTCGCGTCGAAGCGGAGGCGCGCGTCGAGCGAGAGGAGGATGGTGGGATGGCTTGCCACGCACCGATGCGGCGGTGGCGAGACGTCGTCGACGCGAAGGGGCGGCGTGGAAGAGGGGCCGAGCGGACACGCGTGCACGCACGTTGCATTACGGAACCAACACATGCGTCGTCGACGACGAGCCAGCTCTTCGTGGCCAAAGCACGGTCGCAGAAGCCACGCGTCTTGCGAACGAGCGACGAGGATCATCCGTCGCTCGTCTCAGCGTTCGGACGAGCCCTTCGTACGGCGTGCGACGCGCACCAGCTTCGGAACAGCGATGGCGAGCGCACTTCCCAGCAACGTTCCGTCCGTGAAACCAACCCAATACGTTCCCCAATTCCTTCCTTGCAATCCAAATTGCTTCTCCAACCACACTTCGACACGTCGCAAACCAACCTGTTGCGACAGATCCTGCAAAGGACGTGGCACCTCCCAAGACGACGAGGAAGAAAGCACGTCTGCTTCCGACGAAGCGACGGATGGATCCACGCCAAAGCTCACGCACCAAAGCAGCGGTGCAGCTGCGACCGCACGACGCGAAGGCGTGCGTGGACGCGGTGCAGCAGACGTGGAAAGAGACGCCGGAACGCCGGACCTGACGCAACCACGAGCCATGGCCCACCAGCAGACCAGATGCGAGTGGAACGCAGAGATCCAGCCACAGGAAAGAACAACTGTGCCAACAGAAATGCAGGAGAGCAGCGTTACACCCACCGAGGGGGACAAAGAGCACGAGCTGGTGCTGTGCAATAAGAGGGAGAAGCAGGTTATACAAGGAGGATTCCCAGTCAATCATGCAAATATGTCGGTGACTGCACAGCAGAATGCAGGAACACGGGAGAGCTCCTGGGAATTCCCAACATCCATGAAAGTCGTCGGACAGCCCCACAGAACAGCATCCTTGCCTTATATGGCGTTCCAGCACTTTCCGAACACAACAATGCAAAGATAATGCAGAGAATGCATTCCTGGAACAGACTCGTGCAAACCACATTTCTCAGATCGACACGAACGGCACAAAAACACAGCATACTATACTTGCCATTACATACTTGAACACCGTTGCCTCATTATTTCATCACCGACCACCAACATTGCATAATCACTGGTGGAACCGGTGGCCCAAGACCCATCGCATCTCATTGATAGACGCAACAGCCACATGCATCGTTGGTTCCCAACCTTACCTCTGCCTTGCACAGATGGGGGAAATAACGGTAGAACCCTGAGGCCATTTGCTTGCATTCGCTTTTCTTCTCGACACAGGCATATTCCAGCTCGTTCCCGAAGAGTTTGCTTTCAACAAGCCTGTCTTTTTCATCAGCACAAGGGGCATCCACCATGTTCTCACAGGTGGCGGTGGGCTGGTTAATCCTCGAGCTGTGGTCTTCCTCTGCTCGAACCATGGCGAGGGAGAACGCCAAGAACGCCAACACCTTCGTTATGGTGCCCATGGCGGTCGTGGCACGTCGCAACTGGACGCTCTCTTCCACATGGACCCCCCTTTCGTTGCACAACGTCGATGCAGCTGCGTTTCGAATCCTCCGAGGTTACGTTGCCCTCGGACCACACTCGGATCGTGGGTCCGGTTCTATCGGTCACCACGCTTCCTTTCAAACCCGACGAAGGTCCCTTTCACACCCAAGAAAAGACGGGGGTGAGACGGTTTCTCCTTCGCTCGGTCCCGGAACGAGGGACTCTAAGGGCCGGGGACGTGTCGAATCGGACCGTCCATTCGAACATCGACGGACCAGGATGCGAGTTGGCTCGTGTCGGTGCGCGTGGGATGCGTTGCCCTTAGACCGTCGATGCCTGCACGAGGATGCAAGCACACCGTGGACGGTCGTTGAGAATCCGGAGACGCAAGAAGAGACATCCCTAACACTCCCCGAAAGCTCACTCGATCCACCACCTCGTTCGAAAAAGCTTTCCAAGGACGTGGAGCGTTCTTTGGTCGAAGGAACTTCATTCCATGCAATGTCACGTCCTCGCAAGAAAGCCGACCTTCTTTGGAGCTACCATGTAAGTTCGATGACACTTAAAGAAGGATTTCCGTAGGTCGGATGGGTGCTTGTGACCAGAATCGCCATGGTGTTGGAGTCGGAAATATGGAAGGTGGTAGATTCGATGACCTTGTGGGAAGTAATCGAAAAAAAAGTACGAGCAATCCATTGTTCAAAAAAAGTGTTAGAAAGAAGAAGAGTACGAAAGACTTGGAACTATAATTAGCTTGTACCATTGTTGATGACTCGTAGAGAAGTGCACAGTGGAACCAAACCATCTCCAACGCAACCAACCAACCCAATCGATAGGTATGCTCAAGTCATCCACGTAAATGCGCATATAGAAGATGAAATGGCCGCAACATGCACATCATTAATACAACCAATGGAACGGCAAGGAAGCTTGTGTCTCATTCCAGTGCGAGGGTGGTCATCATAGCGGCGCTGAACACCGCAACAAGAATTGAATGGGTTCGGGCAAGGCAATCAACATTCGTAGGAGCTTCGTGATTATGCACACGAGAGAACTAAACAACTACTTCAAGATATCCGAAGAAATACATTGCATCCATTCTTGCGACGGCTCTGGCCAAAGGCAAGATTTACTTGAGTGATTGGGATAGAAACTCGTCCCTATCGTGCATAACTCGAACCTGCAAAGATATGTTGCGAAGACACAAGCAATGCATCTTGGACTGTATTCCCTTCATTGCGTCTCCACGAATCGCTCAAGATAGCAAAACGAGGTGGATCTTATTTCTAGAGAATCCCTGACCGTCGAAACGAGCAACAAGTTGTTATATTCTTGCATCGTCCTTTCAAAAGCGAAAGGCTTGGACCACCCGCTCGTTTTGCTTCTTTTCATGTCCACACTCACAGGAGACAACATAGATCGTAGACGTCGGCAACGGTTACGTGAACCGCCGGCCGCCTCGGGTTTCCTGCACGTCCACATTCCCTCCACATGCCTACCGCCGCTCCGTCTCACGTTCCGTCGCTTTTCCACCTTTTCCTTGTGGTTCTTGACTCTTCTTCCACGCGCCATCCTCGTCTTCTCCATCTGTTCCGCAGTTAACCTACAGGTTAACACCGACGAATTCGCTCCACTGGTTCGTCACTCGACACCAACTGGTGTCGGCTGCGTCGCACTTCAACACACAGCCGCTTCCATCAGCAACGTTGGTCGAATTGAGATGAAAGGCAGCAAGAAAGAGGGACGGAGGAAGGTGCAGGCGTCCCAGTCAAGCTGGAAGAAAGTGCAGCTACCATGGGACCAACAGGTGGAACATGGTGGATTCTTGGGATTGGAGGTGTTTGACGGCAGCTTGGCAGATTGGACGTCGTCTAGAGCCAACGAACCTGTTCAAGTGGCTGCAGAAGTGGTCCGAGAAGATGAGGTGCAAGACGACGAGGGAGAGGAAGATCCGAATGAGGGCGATGCGAAAGAAGTAGAAGAGCAAGACCAAGAGGAAGGCAGACCAGAAAGGGAGCCTGAAGCAGAAGAGGTGGAAGCAGATGTCTCTGGCAATGCTTGGGAAGCTTACCTGCTGGACAAAAATATACAGCGGTCCCTTTTGAAAGAGGGATTTGTCCAACCCACGAAAGTGCAGGAAGAATGCCTTCCGGCAGCCATCCAAGAAGCAAGAGATATAGTTGGAGCAGCAGAGACGGGCTCTGGGAAGACGCTGGCCTTTGGCTTGCCCATCTTGAATAAGATCCTGGAAGATACACGCTTGAACTCCAAGAGCAAGAAAAAAATCAAAGCCCTCATCCTCACTCCCACAAGGGAATTGGCCATCCAAGTGCATGACATGATAGATGTGATCGCGAAACCATGCGGGATCAGAGTAGTGCCTGTTGTGGGAGGCATGGCTGTGCAAAAGCAACAAAGGCTGTTGAGGACCAGCCCAGAAATAGTTGTCGGCACGCCTGGACGTCTTTGGGCCTTGATGGAAGACGGAGAAGAACACCTGAATGACTTTGGAGACCTCCACTTCCTTGTTGTGGACGAAGCCGATAGGATGGTGGAAAAGGGGCACTTTGAGGAGCTGCAGAGCATTCTCGACAAGATTCCTTTTGCTGGAAAGTCAAAAGATAGTGCAGATAAGATTGCTTCAGGCGAACCAACTCGTCCAGAACTACAAACATTCGTGTTCTCAGCTACTCTCGCACTTCCTCCCCACTTGAGGGGAGGAAAACGCCGCCCGAAGCAGAAGAAGAATGCTTCACCAATCCTTGCGGTCCTAGGGAAGATCAAGCTCCGTCCCAAAGCCAAAATTGTTGATCTGACAAACAAAAAACTAACGGCTACTGGGTTGAAGGAGTGCTTTGTCGAGTGCACAGAAGTACAGAGGGATGATTTCCTGTATTTCCTGCTTGCCAAGCATGGCGGGCAGACGCTCATTTTTTGCAATGCCATTTCCTCCATCAGAAGGCTCACTTCCATCCTCAAGATCCTTGGGATGCCAGTTGGTTCTCTGCATGCCAATTTGCAGCAGAGGCAACGTTTGAAAGTCCTTGACAGATTCACCAGGAAGCAGATAAGTGTTTTGGTGGCCACAGATGTAGCTGCAAGAGGGCTGGACATCGATGGAGTGACCATGGTCATCCATTATCAGGTCCCAAAATCGGTTGATGCCTACGTGCATAGGGCAGGGCGAACGGCAAGAGCATCCAATGAAGGCTTGAGCATTGTTTTGGCAGCTGCCTCTCAACGTAAAGAGTTTCTACATCTCTGTAGATGCCTAGGGGAGGATGCCTTGGAGCCATTCCCTATCGACGCTAAGGTGCTGCCTGCAGTGCACGAACGTGTGAAGTTGGCACTCCAGATTGACGAGGTAGAGCGCATGGAAGCGTCTGAAAAATCAAAAGTCAGCTGGTTTGAACGCAATGCAGAGGCGCTTGGGATAGAGCTCGATGAAGATGAATTGCCTAAAAAGAAGCATGAAGATGATACTAGGTCCAAGATGGGCGCTAGGAAAGCACAATTACCAAAACTCAGACAAGCACTGGCCAACCTTTTGGCCGAGCCTCTAGGGCGCTCCTTTGACACCAAATTTTTGACCAGGAATGGTGAAGAGTCTTGGAAAACAATCAAAACAGCAGAAAAAGTTCAGCAAGGTCGTGCTACGTATGCAAAGCTGGAGACCGAAAAGATGAGCAAAAAGAACAAGAACAAGAAGAAAAGGAAAGCAACATCTGTGGGTTCTGCTTTTGTCTTTGGAAGGGAGGGAGCGGATGCTCTTGAAGTGGCCAAACAAGCAAAGACTGAATAAACGCCGGGCTTTGATCCACAGCCATTTATTGCCAACAAAAGATGTTGCATTTGCAATGACGAAGTGTCTATTGACTTGACGCATTTGCTATCTTTGCTTTGCTTGTTCTTCATCCTCGTTCTTGCCCCTGCTGTACCACTGCTCTTGAAGTTGTTTGAGAGATGGCCTTTGTGTTTGCTTCTTCTTGACTTTTTTGTCTACAACTTCCATGTTCTTGAATGTATACCCCAGGAAATTGATGTCCTTCCTCCAATGCCTCTTGTTCTGCGGTGGATGGGCCTCCATGTCAGACTCTTCAAAAGACTCAAAGTTACTTGTGTCAAGCTCGTTGTTTGGATCACATGTGGGAACGTATGCTGCCGGACCATCGTAGATGTGCTCCCAGTCAATGCCTTTGAAGAAGGGGTGCTGTTTGATTTCCTGCACACTCTTGGTTCCCAATCGGTTGTCAACATCACAGAGGAGCCGGGTGATGAGGTCCTTTGCCTCTTCACTCATCTCCACGTCACTGGGGAACTTGAGGTACGTCTTCCAATTGACAATTTTCCGGCAGGTTCCCATCGGATCGTCGGCATAAAAAGGAGGGTAACCAGCCAACATTTCAAATAGAATGGCACCCACCGACCACCAATCACACTCCATGCCATATCCTTTTTTGAGCAAGACTTCTGGGGCGATGTAGTCAGGTGTACCCACAGTGGAGAAGGCCAGCGCCCTTCGATTTTGTTTCCACCTCTGCAATTCTGGCTCCCCTTTCTGGCCAGGTTCCCAGGAAGTCCCTTCCCCTCCCATCTTCCCATTTACGTTCAATTGCATCGTTAAGGCCATGTCCTTGGCTTCTTCACCTTCATACAGAGGTGGCAGTTCGGGCTGGTTCACCGGCTTGCAGAGTCCAAAATCAGAGAGCTTGAGATGCCCCTTCCGGTCAAGAAGGAGGTTGTCTGGTTTGATGTCCCGGTGGATGTAGTGGTTCTGATGCACGTATTCAATGGCCAGCACGGTTTCCGCAGTATAGAATTTGGCCATGCTTTCCTCCAGTGTGTCTTTGCGCATGAGGAGTGTCATGAGGTCTCCCCCTGGCAGGTATTCCATGACCAAGTACAAGTACTCTGCATCTTGAAAGGAGCACACCAGCTGCACTACGTGCCTGGAATGGCAGGTGCTTGCCAACAAGTTCCTTTCTGCTTTGACATGTTCCACTTGTCCTCTTCTCAACATGTCCGCTTTTCTCAGCTTCTTCATGGCGTACACGGCACCGGTGGCTTTCTCCCGGCACAGCCTCACTTCTCCAAACGCTCCTTTTCCAATCATGGCCAGCGGCTCGAAGTCTTCTGCTTTGATCTTCTGTCGATGGAGTCGATTCCGTTGCGATTCTTGACGTGCCCAGGCTTGCAACCGTTCGCGAACTTGTCCTTCCGAGGCACCTTGGCGTCGCAATTCTTCTTCCAGCTCTTGCAGACGAGCCACGCGGTCCGTCTCTCGCTCCTGACGTGTGCGGTACAGCTCTTCGATGTACCATTGCGCAGCTTGCGCGCGTCGACGCGTCTGCTCCGACGCGCCTTCCGCCATCGTCGAACGTGTGTCGACGAGGATCTCAGGCCTTCCTGTTCAATCCATCATGTAGAAAAATATCCCAGGTGTTGTGTGTTCTGCTCGTCTCTTTTCCAAGGTTGTTGTCCACCACGCCCCTTCCCCAACACACAACACCGTTGGTACGAGGGAAGAAAGAGAGGCACGTGCATGGTAGTTCCATGCAAGAAACAGGACGTGGAAGAGAAGACGATTCGGGAACAAACAAGTGCGTCAAGATGGTACGGAGCGGAGATGAACACCAACCAAACAAGGCAGACGATGGAAACAGCCTTGCGCATAGATCTGCAAAACAGGAGCACCGATCTTGAATGCCTGTGGTGTGCAGAAGGCAAGTGTCCAAGCAGGAGATGAGGTGCGGAGAATGCCGGCGCAATTGCGCGCCCAATATCAGAAACAAAGGCGGAGCGGGCAACGACAGATGTGCATTGGTGTTCCATGGACACATCCCTCGACTGACTAAAGAGGACGGTTTGCTTCAGCATCGGAGATGCAGAGGTAGACACCTTTCATGTCGATGCTATGGTTTGAAGCATCAGAACCATGTTCACAATCCATCCATCAAAGCTACACTAATCTGAAGAGAAGAGATGTGATTGAATCCTCCGTTTGCTACGAGCTTCTCAAACGGATCAGCATACTATGCAATGCCGCACGCTTGCACACATGCTAGCATCGCTGGATAGTTCCGCAACCGAAGGATAAAAAATCAGAAGCATATGATGAATATTTCTAGAGTAAGCCGTATCCTTACTTATGCAATCGCAGTTTGAAGGCTGGCATCGATGCATGACTCCCACCCAAGCCATTGATTTGCATCTATGGCAATCTCCCATTCAAGGCGTGCACCATCTACCCTTGGCAATCGCATTGCATTTGTGCCAAGTGAGCCCTACGTCAAGGACTGCGTTCGTGTTTATCGTGGGGCATACACGCAACATCCGCACCCACTGATGCTGTTGTTGCAACCGTTGGTTCGATATCTGTAGAATCCACCCAGAGCTTTCCTCCTGCAGTGATTCTCCATCAGTTCACAGCTGGCCCTGAGCTTCCTGCCCGTCTGTGTTTCCATCCTGCTACGGAACCGTCTGCATCCGCCACCTGGGCGGTTGGTTCTCGACCCATCATCGTTGCACGTGAGTGGCTGGACTACGTTCGAATCCTGTGCGTCAACCAAGGACCACGTGACCACCATCAGCAGCAGCGCTTGCAGGAGCAGCACCACGCGTCCTTCCATGCTTCCTTCGAATGGATGCGCACGCCATCCTGCGTTCCCGCCGCAACGAACCAACCGACAGCGGACACGTACGCGCCATGACACGTACACCGAGACACGTGTCCACCATATCCAGAACACGTGGCGGCCAGATTCGCCCCGGCGCGATCTCAACCGTCCCGGAAGAGTACGGTTGCCACGTGGACCCGGTACGGTCGAAGATTCCCGGGATCTGAAGCAAGGACACCGTTTCGAAATGGTGGAGTTGATGCGGTGAGCCGAAGGACAGGACTAGAAGGGCTGTCTGCATGGAACCGAGCAAGACGGATGCCTTGCGGTAAGGTGGGAGAAGGGGGAACCAAACGTGTGCACGAATGGAATCGTTTATGGCACAGCACATGCATTGGCTGATGGAAGCACTGCTAGAAGGTTGCCTCTCAACCCACTCCAACACCACGGCAGGGATGCAGAACCAACTCTCTTCTGGTTTGAACAGTTCCTTGGAAAACGCTTTTCAACAGGAGAAAGTACTGCATCACCATAGCTTCGAGGAAAGATTTGCGCTTGATCACAACTGAAAACTAGATGTTGTCCAACGCAATGGTAGCACGTTCAAACCTGCAATGTCCACATCGATCAAGTGTCTGACAAAGCAGTCTTTGATTCGTTCAGCAGCTGTCAGAGAGGGAAAACTGCTGATTTGGTAACAGCATTTAAAAGGCACAACTTGCTGGGCCAACTGTTCACCATGGCTGACATTTTCGTTATCAGCTTCTTTCAAAAGTGAACGATGGCAGGCAAGGAACCTTTTCTGTCTGCCTGGTCGGCTCCTTCTTGGTATTCGAGAGCATATTCGACTCCACATGGTGAGCTTCCGTACTTCCTTCGTTTCCGCAGGCATCCAAAGTTTCGGAGGATCCTCTGCTTCTTCAGTCATCTCACCGTATGCTGGACACATGGGCCGGTACTCAGTCGCAGTGGTCGTTGCCCTTCAGTTCGGATGTCCAAAGAAGAGGTCCATCTGCATCAACTGTCACAACGTTTCCATCCAGCTTGTTGCACGAGCTGATGAGACCACCAATTTTCAGGACGTGCGTATCTTTGTCGAGGTTCCAGACGAGTCCCGTGGTGGTGGCTCTGGTTTCGCCGCCGCCCAATGGGATCAGTCCGCAGGTGGGTCCTTCGCATTCTTCGTCAACATCGATAGTGGTCTTACCTCCCTGAACTAGCATGGCCAAACTGCAGTTGTCCAGCAGCACCAAGTCCATGTCTTGATATTGGTACAGGAGGTTGAGATGGCCGAGGACGTGGTCCAGTCTTCCTCCAAAGGCACCCAGGACAGCCACGGTGTATTCTTTCGTTCCACAACCTTTCTTTTCCATTTCATCCTGCACGTACTTGAGGCTCTTCATAAGGTCGGTGCTGTCTTGATCTTCCGATTGATCTGACACCAACACGTTCCTTTGTTGATAGTACAATTTCACGTCTTCCCGGATAGAGTCGAGGTCGCCGACGATGGCGTCGGGCATCACTTCTTCACGCGCTTCTTTTTTGCTTTTCGATCTCCTGGACACTTCTTCGGGTCCATCGTAAATTTGGTTCGCTGCTCCGTCCGCCAACACGCGCAATTCCGCTGGTCGTTTGCATTTCCGACACCCACGTCCGTGCGGTTGTCCAGGTCAGTTGGCTTTCCACCGTCGTTCGAATTCGTTTCCAACTTCGTGTTTCGCACCGTTCCACCACAGGCGTTTCGTCCATCGTGAAAGAGGTCGATTCAACACCACCAAAGCCGTCTTTCGCTCTGTTTCGCCGCGCAAAAGTCCGCTTGCGCTCCTCCGATGCGCCATCGCCAAACCGTTGTGGAACCCACAACCGACCCATCTAACCCGTTACCGATCCCACAACGGCTTGTACGGTTGTGGACCCCGTAACCGATCAACGAAACGGTTATCGTCCGTGTCGGTTTCGATGTTGTGGTGCATCCACTTGGCCCATGGTTTCGTTCGTTTGTCTTGGACGTTTCCACGTTTGCTTGTGGTTGCGCCATCCTCTTGCAATCATTTGTACCGCCGTTGTGGTGGAGAGTACAAGCCGCGGCTGTTACATCGATCCCGTCTGGTTCTTCCATTTGTTCCACACACGCACGCTTGCAAATGACGCTTGGACCCAACCTGAATTGTGCGAGGATGAATAAATCGATTTCGAATGCAAAGGTGCAACACTTTTCACTCACGCGGTGCAATGGATGTTGCCAATGGATGTTGTGAACGTGGCGAACGGAAGGTCGCATGGACGGTGCATGGATCGTCGCAAGGGATGTTGCTAATGGATGTTCTGAACGTGGTGAATGAAAGGTCGCATGGATGTAGAAACGAAGGTGGCCAATGGATGTTCCCAACTCGATGGAACAATTGTCGCCACGGTTGTCGCAACATTTCGTCGTTTCGGTCGTTCACACAGACGTTGCGACCCCTGCTGCAACGGACGACGATGCAAAGCACCAAGCCACGGGTATTGATGCACCAGTAAATGCATGCATGGACTCGTCTCCATGGATCTGGTTCGGGGGAACCACCACGCATGGTCACTTGCCATGCTTTTGTTGCTGTCGTTTCTCGTTGGAGGTGGGAGCAGCATCGTTCGTGACACCACACACGAGCAGCCATTGACGACAGACGTGCGATGGCGATGGCGCATCGCACGACACGCGTCCGCGGACGTGGAGAGGTCGGATGGACGAGCACGGCGCGTGGGAAGAGAGGTGGAAGCGAAGCAGAGGCAAGCACGGCCAAGTGGAAGGGAACGAAGCAGGAAAGCATGCGATGGATGACGAGAGCCAGCGCACGAGAACCGTCCGAAGCCAGGCAAGAGCGTTGGGAAGCGCTGCTGATGCGTAGCCGAGAAGAAGCGAGGAGGAAGGAAGCGTTCTCGTACGAAACGGAGAAGAAGAAGACGGAAGGAAGAAGAAACGAAACCAACCTGCGGGAAGAAGAACGCACGAGACGCGAAGAAGCCAAGCAGCTGCGTAGGAAAGCATGGGCAAAGCTGCAAAAGGCAGATGCATATGCATGCTTCGCAGCGCTGCGGATCTTGTCGGGAAGCTCCGCACGCGAAGAACATTACATCAGCCAAGGAAAGTGGGACGAAGATGGATTGAGACACGACCTGAAATTGGCCCTGCGTAGAGCAAAGGTCGACAAGCTGCGATCCATGGAACAAGGGCCCAAGAGCAAACACGTGGAAGAAGAAGCCAAGCTGGATCCGCGGACGCTCATGCAGCTGCGAAGTGCAAGCCAAGCGGCACGTGGAAATGACCAGTTTCGTAACCTTGCTCGAGAGTTCGATGCCGAAAGAAAGGCACAAGCGAGAAAGGAACAAATGGAAAAGGAAGAGGAGGAGACCTTGAGAAGTAGGGATAGCAGACTTGCAGGAAGACCGGGATTCGGAAATGCTGCATTAGCAAACGCCATGGAAGAAGCGCTGCGGAAAAGGAGAGCTAGGAACCTGGCCGCCCTGGAGCTGGAGAGAGCCGAAGAGAAGGATGCGCAAGCCAGAGAACAGCAACAGTGGCCTCTCAAAAAGCTGCAGAACAACGGATTGGTGCTTGCAGGAATCAAAGCACGCGTGAAAGGACAGCTCTTCCGGGAAGCCGTGATTGAGCTGAGCTTGCCCGGCGGGGCCGATCTACCTTATCACAAGTTCCTCCATGGAGATAACGTGGCCTTACGGCCGTTTGGAGGGCAGCTTAACAGGCCTCAAGCAGGTCTGCACCGTGGCTGGGCGCTTGACAAGGGGATGAGCGTAGATGTTGATAGCCAAGATAGTCTTAGGGAGTCTGAAGAAGACGAGCTGGTTGTCGAAGGAATCGTCTTAGAAGTGAAAACGAAAGTGCTGCAGGTGACGGTGCCGACTGGATTTGGAAGAGAACTCAGTCTATTACCAGGGGGAACGTTGTGGAGGCTTGACCGAGGGTCTGACTCTGCTACATACCGTCGAGCAGTTGATGCTGTGCAGCGCTTGGGAACCCCTAGAACGGGATCTGAAGGGGAAAAGAACATCCAGCTCATTCTTGCAGCGGACGAGGAGTTTCCTGACCTGTGCGGACCAGCAAGAACTGCTGCCAAAATGCCAGTCATCCCTACCATTGCAAAGACTGGGTGGAAGGAGAAGGCAGTGAAATGCCTGGCAGCACTAGAGCTGAACCACTCCCAAAAGTCCGCGGTCCAAGCAGCTTTGAACGCCAGTATGACTTTATGGCAAGGTCCTCCAGGGACAGGGAAAACAAGGACCCTGCTTGGTTTTATTGAAGTGGCATGTGGCCTCCAGATAGCAGGTCCCATCCTTGCTAGCAGCGGTACAAATGCTGCGGTGGATAACATTGTGGAGGGGCTACTGGCAAGAGGCATAGATGTGCTGCGTATGGGCCAGCCTGCAAAAATCAGAGCAAGTGTCAGGCAGGCCTCTCTGGAGGCCCGTATTGCGCAGACTAATGCTGGCAGAGAGGCAATGAAGCTCCGGAACGAGGCAGAATTCAACATATTCAAAGCCATGAGAACAAACCAAGAAGAGGCTGCCCACTTGGAAGCCCATGCGAGGGAATTGAATGCTCGTGCTCAACTACTGGAACAAGCAGCTGCCAAAGAGGTGCTTGAAACGGTGCAAGTTGTTGCTGCGACATGTGCCGGTGCAGGAGAATCAAGGTTGATGCACTACAACTTCAAGATTGTGGTACTAGATGAAGCCACCCAAGCCACAGAGCCGCAGACGCTAATCCCCCTCACTAAGGGTGCAGAGTGTGTGGTGATGGCCGGAGATCCAAGGCAACTGCCTCCAACTGTTACTTCTCAAGCTGCGCTTGAGGCAGGTTTGGGAGATACATTGTTCGAGAAGATCCAGCGCATTGGTTTAGAACCGCACTTGCTTGATACACAGTATCGCATGCACTCGTCCATCCAAGAATTCCCATCCATGCAGTTTTACGAAGCGCGCTTGAAGAGTGGCATTACGGATGCGGATCGACCTTCTCCTCGTGGATTTCCATGGCCGAACAGAAGTATGCCCGTGTGTTTTGTGAACTGTTCCAGGGGTGAAGAGAAGCATGCAGATGGCGGTACTTCGTACCAAAACATACAAGAGGCCAAGTTGGTTGTAACAATACTGACCCAGATGACCCGTGAAGGTGAATCTAGCGAGCCTGGAGGGGCAGCCATTCTAACCCCATATGCAGGGCAGGTAAGGCTCTTGAAAGCAGTTACATCCAGCATGGAAAGATTCTCCTCCATCGAAATATCTTCTATTGATGGATACCAAGGTCGCGAAACAGAGGTTGTACTTTTTTCTGCGGTTCGATCGAACAGCAGGAATTCGGTGGGATTCCTCGCTGATGCTCGTAGACTGAATGTAGCTATTACTCGTGCAAAACGGGGGCTTGTTGTGGTCGGAAACATGTCAACGCTACGCTGTGATCCAACATGGTCAGCATGGCTTGATTGGGTCGAAAAGAATGGCCTCAGGTTGGAGGAGGAAAGTTTCACCAGCAGTGTGATTGCCTCTCATGGACCTTCATATTCCTTGACCGAATTGCAAGCAGTGGCACGGGAACGTAAAATAAAGGGATTTTCCAAATTGAGGAAGGGGGAGCTGCTGGAACTATTAAAGTCTATGGAACAACGGGTAGACTGATTCCTTGCCTACGTAACGGCTTGGAGGCAACCTCTCAGAGAAAGCATCTGCTTGCAAATAAATTTACATATCAGATAAGATCTCCAGTGAAAGCATGTGGCATGTTGCCGTCTTATTCAGAAGATTCTTCCATGAAACTGCATGAGAAGATCGAGTGCAGTGGTGCAAAGCATTGAACCAAAGTCTTTCTACAACACGAATGCTCCTTTCACTAGTCCCTCGCCTAGTGCAAGCATCTCTAAGATGAGTTCTGAAACATCAGCTTCACCATTCAACTTACCGGTGGATGTCCCTGGAGGCTTACTTGCCTCACTTTCTTTCCTTCCTTGGAAAATTTTGGCCTTCCACTTAATCCCAATGGTGCCACCTCCGTATTCGTCCACAAAGATGTAGCAAAAATTCGTGTACCGATCCCTCAGCAGAGAAACGTACCTTTTGACAGGATCAAAGCCAACTAGCAGCGCATTGAGTACACCATCTTTTCCTGCATGCAATAGCCTACCGGCTTTCATGTGCATTGCTGCCCTTGCCTGCTTCCTTGGTTCGGCAAAATCACTCTGCAATAAGCTAGCACGTTCTGGTTGCGGCAATAGAGCAGCCGTGGAACAGATGCCTTGTTGGGGTGCTTTCAATGCTTCTGGGCGAAGAACCAGGATAACATCATTGCAGGCCTGAGAAGAAACAAACAAGGACTTCCACTTCGATGGAGAGATCTCCATTATGTTGCACATACCTGAGAGCTTTTCAAATGTGGCTTGCGCGAGCTTCCTGGCCTTCTTGAGTACTTCTTTACAAGGGTGAGATTTCGTCCATCTGTCCCCCTTGACATCATCTGGAAGGACAATGCACATTGAAGGTCCACTATGTTGTTTCCGCAAACGGTCAAAGTGAATCATGGCTGCGTCAATCAAGGATTTGTTCATTGATGCTTCCAAATCAACAATAAGCGGTTGGCTATTCCATGGATGTGTACTCAGGAGCTCCAAGAATCTACAGAAGCCACTAACGCGTGTAGCTGGAGGCTGACACGCATATGGCCTCGTGAAACAGCTGGCCACCAGAAGCTCCACTGTTTCATCATTGATATGGCCAGAAAGCATGTGTCCAGCAATCCAACGTTTGGCGAGACGCACAGTCGGTGCAAATTCTGGATATTTGTCCACCAGGACTGCCAAAGCACTGTAGTGTTTATTTCGAACTTGGAAGCTTGATGCATCAGTTCCCACGGCTGCCACATGCCCTCCTTGCGGGTCGAGGGTTAAGCGGAAAGCAAACCCTTCAAAAAGTACATCCACAGAATCCTCTGATGAAATGCTGTCTATTCCCATATCAGTGGAAAGCCGTTCAGCAATTTGCAAAAGGAAGGCAGACCTGGCCTTTGCTGCCGCCTCTGGGTGAGCCGGCCATCGCCCAGAGCCTTCAAGTACAACATGGACTTCTGTGGGGTCAATGCAGAGAGGGATCATTTCCTCTTCGTTTGGTCGTTTTCTTTTGCTCTTTGCCAAGCTGCTGCTTGAATTGAGTAAATCGACACCATCCCAGTTGTCAAGACCCAGTAACCTATGCCTGCGGGTGGGGAATGCTTGTAAGGCGTGCATTGAAGGAGGTAGCATTAGGACGCCCGAGACTCGCAGGGGTAACCCTTCTATTCGGCGCAGTACATGCGACAAGCGGTCACCAACAAAAGCGACCTCTCGTGGATCCATATCTCTCTCTTCAATACGAGGTTTTGTTCTTTTAGGACCTGCCCTAAGGGCAGTCTCCAGAGTAGATTCCTTCAAAACCTCATCCAATGCGTTCCCAAAAGCAGCACACCTGATCCCTGGGAAAGCCTTGCGCAAAGCGGCCTTTGCCATGCGAGAAGGGCATCTGTGACGTTCTGAGTCTTTTTGCGCCCAAACAACTGCTTCACACACTGTTCCGTTTGCAAATCTACGCAAGGAAGCTCTGTGTCCATGTCGCTCTCTGAAAGCTTTTGCAAGCTCGGTTTGACTTGCTTTGGGTCCCATCTCCACCCTTGCAAAGGCAAGTGCAGGATCCAGAACAACGCCAATGGTGATAGCTCCTCTACGATGGTGTGTGTGCTGTCTTCCTATTGCCCAGACAATCTTCGCACGTTTGCCAAGTGCCACGCGAACCACATGCTCCACAGCATCTTCCACGGCCCTGGACACTCCTTGGTCGTACATCAGGTTTTCTTCTATCAGCTCTTCATCAGGAAGGTGGTGTTCTTTGTCGTCCTCTCCGATTGAATCATCCACATCGTCCAAGGCATCCTGTTCAGCCTCATCACAGACTTGTGTTTCTGACTTGGTGCTCCCATTCCCGTTCATTCCCATGTGTTGATCTCCTGCAGGCATAGCGACTCGGAGTACAAGATCAAACCTAGTGATTGGATGCAGATTCCCGCTGCCGAATGCAGCATCCACAACGTCCACTGCCTGTTGGGCAACCAGTTGGCTGTCCAACAGGGCCAGCCCGCACTCGGCCAGGTGCCCTGCGTAGGCAACCGCACTAGAAGAAGCACATTCGCAAGGCTGCAGCAGTGACGTTGTACCCTCTGCCTTGGTTGCGCGTCCGCGATTGGATCGCTGTTCCTCTGTCTTCGCGATGGCACGTGCTTTGGCACCATCCGGACGATCCCAAGCAGCACCTTCGCGGGGGGCGATTGATTCCCATGCGTCTCTCCCCCTTTCCGCAAACCCTTTCATGGCAGTGCGTGCTACTTGCAATGCATTGGGCCTTGCATTGGCACATTCTGCAGCAATTCTCAACGCTTCTCTGTGGAATGCATCCCAAGGCAGTGCGTCTCGTCCTTCACATGCACCTGCGCGCACCGCCCATCGTGAGAGGAGTACGCCTGCGTCTATTCCCACCTCTCCTCCTTCTTTCCTCGCCTCTAGCTCGGCTTGGATGCGTCCCCACGCGTTTGCTTCGCACGTCATGGTAGCTCTGCACCTCGGCCAAGCTTCGTCAGGACATCGATTCCATCTCCTTGGAACTCCGTCTTTCGTCCTCAGCCTCGCTTTGTTCGCATCCACGGCACCTTCTTGCGTTCCGAAGACCACGTCCACGTGCGTGTTGCGCACGGTGATGCGCAGCACACGTCCACGTGTCCCACAGCCACCGACGATGGCGCTCGACACGTCGCTCAGGTGCGTTTGGATGGCTTCGAAGGTCTTCCTGCGCACGTGGAAGTACCTGCCATCGAGGTGATCTTTGTTTCGGAACGCGTCTTTGGGCGCGACGAGGACCATCGTGGCAGAGCACGCGTCTTTTTCGTCGTGCTCGTGTTCCATCCGCATCGTTTTCCAGCCTTCGATCGATCGTTTCCCTTGGTTCTGCGCCGTCCACGCCTCCACGGCGCCTTTCACGCGTCTTTCGGCTTCTTCCACGTCTTTCTCCGCCTCCGCATCCCGCCTTCGCATCTCCGCAGCTCGTGCTTTCGCCATGGCGTCCGCCATAGCCGCCGCCATCGCCATGCGCATCGACGTCCCTTCGACCTCGAAGTTAACCATCGAGTTAACCGACCGAATGGAAGTTAAGCGTCGAGTTTATCGAAGGGATGGAGAGGATCCATGGAGTGTCGGAAGCGGTCGAGGACGATGGAATGCGAGCGGTTCGAACCCAGTGAAGTGCAAGCGCGCTTGTGTTCGTGCTTTTGTGGGAGGGAGAGAGAGAGAGAGAGAGAGGAAAGGGAAGCCATGGCGTTAAGGAGAGACGAGAGGGAGAGAAGGAAGGGAAGGAATTGGACCCCGCGTGGAGGACGAGAGCGACGGGGAAGATGTGGTGGAGAGAACCTGAGACACGTGGAAGAGAAAAGGACGGGGTTTGCGTGTGCGCTTGATGCACGAACGAAAGGAACGTGCACGGTTCGAAGGAAAACAGGCGACACTGCAAAGGAGGAACGAACACGAGGAGGTCGAGGTGGGTAAGAGAGGAAAAGCTGGACCCTCGAGCCTGCAACCGTGTGTGCGACCGTGTGTGTGAGTGTGAGAGAGTGGGAGAGGGAGTGGTGCCAGCTGGACGATTTGGCGGGAGAGGACCAAGGGGATGGACGCGCGAGAAGTGGCACGCGCGATGCGCGCATTCGCCACCTTCGCGGCCTCCTGCGCGGCCCTGGCGTTGGTGATGGCCATGCTGTCGCCACTGGCGCTCTGGAAGGCGTCCCAAGCGGAACGAAAACGAGAGGAGGACGGAAACGGGAGGGTCCTGGCGCCAGCGACGAAACCGTGGGACGACACCATGCGGAAGAAAAGAAACCAAGTAGAGAACCAAGTGTCGCAAGAACAAGCGCCGAAAACACCAGACATCGGCGAAGGGACGGGAAAACAAGTGGACCTCGAAGAAGAACTCCTCCAAGCTAAGTTTTGGAACAGCTTCGAAGTGGAACGGAACGTAGAAGAAACACGCGCGAGTACCGAGGGCGGATCCAACGTCAAGGAAAACGTCCAAGCGATGCTCGGCGACACGAAGAAGCACCGAACCAAGGCACCCGACGCACAGGATGTTTCGTACCACGAGCTGCTTCAAGCCATGGGACTGCCCACCTTCGAGGCTTCGGAATGAACCTGTCTTGCCATGCCTCGGTAGAAAGACAAGCAGGACCGCGAAGGCACGTGCCGCGAACACGTGCGATGCGGATCCACACCTCCATTTTTATCCGTTGCTGTACATGTATGGTCCACGCGACCTTGTGAATCATCGAGCCCGTTCGTCGCACGCCTCTTCGGCCCGGTCTCGTGCGCCGCGTGCACGGACATCCTCCTTTCTTCCCCTCCGCTTCCTCTCCCCGTCGATCTCTTCCGCACCCTGGCGCCTCGTGCTTCCTTCGCATCGCCACCGCGGCATCCACGATGCGACCAGTGCGCTCGTGTCGTCCGACATCGTCGTCCATCTCACGTTCGTCGCCACCGTCTCCGACCGGGTGATCTTGCCTTCCGCCCCTGGAGCACCGTCCGGGTGGCTTCGGGGTGCGATCCGGGGGGTGGATCCGGAGGATCAGTCTTCTTCTCAAATCCTCTGGAAAGGAGGGGGAGAAACCGGGGAGGAAGACGGGATCTCAGACGGAGGGGAAAGAGACCGACGTCCATCGGTCCGACGTGCGGCGTGTGAGAACTGGTGTGGAAGCAACTGGCGTGCGCAAGAAGCGCCATGGCGACGATGGGACGTCGCATCGTGGCCGTGGCTGAACCACCCACCCATGCCAAGAACAAATACACGCGTCCAGCACCTCCACCAGGCACGCCGACGCCGCATCCACAAGTGCTGCCGTCCAGGCCGAGAAGGAACCGGAAAAATCCAGCCATACGAGATGCGTTTGCAGAGACGCAGATCACGCCTGCCAACCTCATCTTGCCCAAGTTCATCCACGATGGAGATGATGACGTGCCCATCGGAGCCATGCCGGGATGCAACCGCGTGGGATGGAAAACAGGACTGGTGCGAGACGTCAAAGAAGCGATGGCCAGAGGAGTGAAACAAGTGGTGCTCTTTCCCAAAACACCGGAACATCTCAAAACGGTGACAGGCGAAGAAAGCTTCAATCCCGATGGACTCGCGCAAAGAGCCATCAAATTGCTCAAGGACACCTTTGGAGATGAAGTGTACGTGTACACCGACGTGGCCCTCGACCCTTACTCCTGCGATGGACACGATGGAATCGTGCGTGACGACGGGGTCATCCTCAACGACGAAACCGTCGAATACCTCTGCAGGCAGGCCGTGTCCCAAGCCGAAGCTGGTGCCGATTGCGTCAGCCCGTCCGACATGATGGATGGACGTGTCGGAGCCATCCGTAGGGCGCTGGATCAAGAAGGACACAACCAAGTCTCCATCATGTCCTACACGGCAAAGTATGCCTCGGCATTCTACGGGCCGTTCCGTGAAGCCTTGGCCAGCGCACCTAGACCAGGAGCAGAAGGACGGGTCATCCCCCCCAATAAGAAGACCTACCAGATGAACCCAGCCAACTGGAGAGAAGCCATCCGAGAATGCAAGGCCGACGAGGCAGAAGGAGCAGATATCATGATGGTGAAGCCAGGACTGCCGTACTTGGACATCATCCGCATCCTGAGGGACAACTCCACCCTGCCGATCGCTGCGTACATGGTGTCTGGAGAATACTCCATGCTGAAAGCTGCAGCCGCGGCGGGGTACCTGGATGAAAGAGAGACGGTGATGGAATCTCTTCTCTCATTGAGGAGGGCGGGTGCAGACCTAATCCTTACGTATTCTGCTATCGATGCAGCAACGTGGATGGAGGAGATGTAATGTTCCAGGGGTTCATTCTCACGTGCCGCTCCTCGTTGCCCACCGACGCAAACCCTTGTCGTCGAACGAAGTGGCGAAGCGTTCCTTCGACCAAGACTTTTACCACCAAGCACCAAAGCATGCACCGCCTTGTAGAAACGTGCAATGTTCCGGTCGAAAATGAGGCATCTTGGCCAAAATCGGATGTGGCCGTAGGAGCAAGCCATGGGCATTTACTGCGATGGTCATTGGATCCCTCGACTTGTCGTCTTCCCTCCACTTTCTACTGAAGACAGGGTAAGATGCAGGGTGTTGCTCAGCGATCCTCCATCTTTCACTCCTGAAAACAAAGCAAAGGTCTTCGTGTTGTATACCTGGCCCTCGCGTGGGTGCTACACTTGGACCATGCTTTTCCTTCCAGCGAGGGCACCATGCGTATGGGGCACTCCATCCCATGTGTTCCGTTTGCACCTTGCTTCTTCAAGTTGTCATTTTTCCTGATTCTTCCTGTTCTGCATCCTTTCGTATCCACTTGCGGAAATCCAGGCTGGTGGAATTGCAAATTCGCCATGGCCATGCACAATGCGTGGCCCTTGCATCTCCCTTGTTGGCCATGACCCCAGTTCCACCTCGGTGGACCTCCACCCCAAATCCTCGTCCCTCGAGAGAAGAACACAGGACGGTCCCGAACTCCATCGACATCTTGGAGCGAGATCTCGATATCTCGATGCAACGGGTGGGCCATGGCCAGTGGCGAAGTGCATTTCGACGTGAAACGAGCGTCGACGAGCGCACCTTTCGCTTCGTTTTGCGCCATGGCGGGACGTGCACGCGCCATGCAGCAGGTGTGTGAGGTCGAGAAGGAGGAGACACGCGCGAGGAACCGCTCGGAGGCGTCCGCACGCGTGCGACGGCGGACGAAAAGGGCACGTGGCGGATCCGTAGGGTTTGCGAGGCGGACGTGCTGACGCCAACGACGACTTCGAAACGCAGGCGATGGCCCTCTGCCGCACACGTGGTATGAGCACGGACGTCAAGGAAGGTGAGTGAACGCTTCGAGGAAGCGACGTCGACGCAGGGAACGCGTGAAAGCCGTAGGCTTGCCTGCTGACCACCTTCGAACCGAACGGAACACGTGTAGATTTCGTGGTGAAGACGTTTCGAGAGCACCATGCCAAGGTCGAAGGCATGATGAGCGCGCTGAAAAACATGGAAGTGCCTTGGGGGGGCTCCAACGAATCCAAGGTGAAGAAATTCGTCAAAGACATGGATGCAGCCAGGAAGAAGGTGGGAGTACCCACCATGTTCTCCCAAATGGATGCCTATCTTCGCGCTACCATGGATTACGCCGGGGGAAACGTGCGCTCTTTCTTGATTGAAGCAGACAACAGGCGAGAAGAGCTAGGGATCGTAGACAAAGTGGGTGGTCATCGGGACCTCATGGCCGCACTGGACAAGGTGGAGAAGACCATCGGGAGACCCCTCATGAAGAACGACAAAGAAGGGATGAAGCTCTTCCGTGAAGAGACCCGCGCACTGAAGAAGAAGCACAAGCTGGACGTGCCCGGGTTAGAAGAAAAGGTCAAAGTGGAATCTGCCAAGGTCATGTTGGATGACATCAAAGTCAAGATGGAGGAAGAGCTCGAAATCATTAAGAGAAGGGACGAATTGGAGAACATCGACTTCGATTTGGCCAACCTGAAGCTGGGGAAATCCAACTGAACCATGCGTGGTATCTTGAACACTTTTGCCATGTAAATGTTCCCCATATTTTTGCCGATGACTGTGTCCATCACGCATTGGAACAAAGCGAACGAGCTCGCCTTTCGGTCAAAAAGGTGCCTCGTTGAGTAGTTTGGGTGCAACCGCCACCGATTGTCGTAGAGTCAATGGACCGACGCGTTTCATCAAGCATCCAGCAACTCCAGGTACTTTTCTACGGCAACTTTGCTGTCTGGACATACCTTTTCTTCCTGCAGCAGTTTCTTCACGTCCTCCAGCTTCATGAAGCGTCCACTTTCCACTTCGCTCTCCTGCAACACAAAAGGTCCGTCGTACACGCACTTGAACGTCCTTCCCCACACACGGGTGATCTCGTCTTCGTAGAGGAAGTCGAACAGCGCGGTCATCTCGACGCCTCGAATGCTCATCTCTTCTTCCATTTCGCGTCTCGCGTTTTCTTCGTACGTCTCGTCGCTGCCCACGACACCGCCAGGTGCAGGATCGTAATGCGACGGGTACGTCTCCTTGAACGACACGCGTCGTTGCACGAAGAGTTCGCCGTTGGAATGGAACACCAAGACGAAGGAACAGCGATGAAGGAGGTTGTCCCGACGCATCACCTTTCGCGGCACTCCACGTCGCACCACCACGTTCCGCTCGTCCACCACGTCCACCAGCTCTTCAGGACGCTGCACGGCATTGGTGTTGGACATGCGACACTTGGCCGTCCACCGGACGCGCCACAGACGACGCGCAGGCGAATGCAAGTGTCTCACCAGCGTGGCCATCGAGGAACTGTTCGAAGCGATGGTGAACGCCCTCGAGACGCCTTGCAAACGCAGCCGTTGCCGCTATCTGCACAGGCAAGTGCGCCAATTCGACAGCGGAGGAGGCCATTCGGTGAACATTGTTGGACCACAGGGTTTCCTTGCTTTATTTCAACCGAGCAACCAAAGACAAATCACAAAACCAACCTTGGCTCGCCATCCCTCATTCTGCGCTATGCCAGGGACACGGCCACGTGATTGACGTCGATGATCTCCTCGATCGTCTCAGCAGTCAGGCCAACCCCATCGTATTCCACCCTGAAAGTCCCATCGGGTATGATTTCCACCACCTTTCCGAGGCATTGGCTGCCGGCCAAAGGAAAGTCCACCGACACCTTGGTCCCCACTTGCAGCCCAGCGAGTCCTACAGATTCCAGCCGCAAACGACCCAGCTTGGTCAACTCCACGGTTGGAGCTTGGGTCTCTGCAGTGGATGGGCGGGTTGGTATCTTGATCTTGATCTTCTTCAGGGATCTTGAGCCCTCCTCTTGCTCAGGGACAGATTGCTGCTTGGCTTGAAGGTGCTTCCTCTTCCTGCCAGATTGGCGCTTGGGTTCTTCTGAGGACAAGAACTCTTCCTGCAATTGCTCTGCTCCCAGAGCATCCTGTGATCGCCCCTCTATCTGCGCTGCTTTTCTTCTCGATTTCTTCGACTGCCGGCCAGATACTCGTTGTTCCTCTTCTTGCACTTGTGTGGATTCCAAATTTTTGGCGTGATTCTCCTCTGCCTCTGCTCTTTCTTCCCGTTCAAGGGGTGGTGCAGGATGTGGCTGACCGGCCTCTTCTGCGGTGTCTTCTCGCACAACTTCCTCAGGAGCTTCTGGAGGCATGCCTGGATCAACATTCCAAGCGATCTCTTGGTTCTTGACGATATCCTCCAACTCGAGTTCCTCGCTCTCCCCTGTATCATACAAGACCACAGCAATGCGTTTCTTCGCATTCAACTCGAGCACTTCCACCTTGTACCAGGCTCCTTCGTCCGGCCAAAAGAGGAGCAGCTGCTTCCCAACGAGACTTTTACGGATGTCTTTGAGCTTGAGCATCAGGGACTTGTCCGGCACTCCAGGTTGATTGGATGCTGCTGGTAAATCTTCCTTATCCTCTGTCTTTCCATCGACCTGCATGGGTTCAGGTGCGTCTTTGTTTCTTTCCTCTGTTTCATCCATTGGAGCTCCAGCAGCTGCGGCTGAAGCTTCTTCCGCTTGTGCATGCACTTTCGTCGACTCCGGTTCTATCCTTTCTACCGTTTGCGGCGTCGCATTAGGAAGCGGAGGTGGCAGAGGAACGTGGATGCCTGCGTCTTCCGGCACGCTCCAGGAAACTCCTGCTTCTTGTGCGGCACGCAAAGCTCTCGAACAGTAGGTGGTGGCTTCGCGCTCCGTCCTTTGCAGCTTCTGCTTGGCTTTTGCAAGGCTTGGCAGCCTCGTTTCGTTCTCTCCTTCCTCTTCGGCGGGGATCATGTCTTCCAGTTGCCTCTTGATCTTCCGCTCTTCGTCGAAGATCTTCCTGCGGTCCAGCGGAGGTAGGGAGAGCTGGACATCTTCTTTGGGCATCAACAGGTTCTCCGGATCCTTCCAAAACGCCCAGAGCATCTTCGCTTGGCGCCTGTGCCTTGCATTTGCCTTCGGATCACGCAGCGTAGACGGCGTTCCTTGCGTGCAACGACACACGGCCAAGCACGTGTAAGGACACGCCACGTGGAACGCCATCGACGCACCGCACGTTTCCTCGCCTCCTGCACGTGCACGTCCTTCCAGTGTCGTTCCTGCACCTACTACGATCCGCAGAAGACGCGTGCGTGCGACTCCGAAGCAACGCGACGCGCCTTGATGCAGCACGACGAATGGCGCCTTTCGTCCAAACCCTCTCGACACCACCTCGCCCATCCTGAGGGCTCACACAGTTGTGACGTCGTCGCAGGAGAAGGGAAGCACACAGTTGTGAAATCGAGGCTTCGGAAAGGTCCACCACGATGGAGACGACGGTTCGAACGTGTCGTGGAGAGGTGGCGTGCACGCGGAAGAGGTGCGGCCGTGGGACGCACGTGGTGGTGTCCAACCGAAGAAATGGGAGATGGAACGAAGTTTGGCGTGTGTAGCTCGAAAACGGGAGTATCGGAAGGATGTGCGACCACTTGTGTCGCAAACGGGCCGTGTGGGATTCCAAGCCATGCACATGAACGACATGAGCGTCCTTGCATCGCTTCATGATGTCTTTCGGCACGCACCATGCAAGAATCCTGGGGTAGAGCACGGATAGAAATGGCCCGCACTTGTCACAACAATCTTTGCACACCCTCGTTGGTCGTGAGGATCAGGGGCGCGATCGTTGGACCCATACCGTTCGTTTTACCACATTTTTTTGGCTTTTGCACCTCCCGGTGATGGTGTATCCCAGCGTGGCATTTATTTTCCCAAGTTCACGCAAAGGAAGGACAACTCATGGTTGCCGTCTAGGCGTGGAGCGACCTTCGGATTCTCCCATCCACATTGGAAGGACACATGCACATTCAACCGCTCCACGTCGATGGCGTTTTCTCTCCGGATTCATGCACCACGCACCACACTCGTCCGGATCCTCGGACGAAGGCGGTTTCGCCTCTCCATCCACACACGCGTGGCATTCCAAGCAACGCTTCGCTCGTGGACTCGTCAAGATGCCCGCCACCCCCTCCTTTGCCACAGGGGCGGCAAATTCGTGGCACGAGTGGTACGAGCAGCGACCCTCCACAACCGAAACCCCACGTTCTGGTCGGAGACATGGCGACGTCGGCGACGAAGGCGACGTGGAGCGCACAAGCGACGGCACGGAGGCGTCTTGGAGGTCGTGTGAGGACCCACGGATGCAGGAAGAAAGTGCAGGCACCGTCCAAGATCGCGACCCAAGCAGCTGCGGATGCGAAGGGAGTGCAAGGCTTGTCCCAAGGGAACCACAGGCAAGTCCTGAAAACGCTGGTGGTGGTCAGAAAAAGCTGGAGAAAGGTGCAAGAGGGGATCCTTCTGGGGACGCTCTTCGGAACCTGGTACGTCTTCAACATCGCATTCAACATCTACAACAAACAAGCCTTGCAAGTGTTCCCCTACCCGGCCACCTGCACCGCAGCACACCTCGCCGTGGGAGCCCTGGTCATGCTGTTCCTTTGGATCACAAACATCAAGAAGAAGCCTGGACGTATTTCCAAAGCCACCTGGACGGCCGTGTGGCCCCTGGCTTTCCTGCATTCAGCGGGATTCCTCACCACCAACATCTCGCTGGGATCGGTGGCAGTCTCGTTCACACACACCATCAAAGCCTTGGAACCCTTCTTCTCGGTCATGCTCTCCTGGTTGTTTCTGGGCACGGTGCCCAGCCCAGCTGTGGTCGCGTCGCTGTTGCCCATTGTGGGTGGAGTGGTCCTGGCCTCCGTTTCAGAAGCTTCTTTTAATTGGACAGGGTTTGTCAGCGCCATGGGATCGAATCTTGCCTTTCAATCCAGGAATGTTCTGAGCAAAAGATACATGCAAGCAGCTTCGCTAGATTCGTCGGAGATGGGAGGCGAAAATTGCGAAGCGCTGGACAATCTCAACCTTTTCGCCATCATGACCATGTGTGCAACATTGATCCTCGTGCCTGCCGCTCTGGTTTTGGAAGGATTCAAGTTCGTGCCCAGCATGGTCACTCCCAAGCTCCTGTGGCAGATTTTTGCAGCAGGCCTCTGCCGAGCAGGAGATGTTTTGGTCTCTTATCTCATCCTCAGCAGGGTGTCGCCAGTCACGCATTCCGTGGGCAACTGCATCAAGCGCGTGGCGGTGATAGTCATCTCCATCATATTCTTCAAGACAAGCATGAACTTGATGAGCAAGGTGGGAACGAGCGTCGCGTTGGCTGGGGTTGGGGTCTACACGTTTGCGCTGAATCAGATCAAAGCACGCAGATCTCGGGCAGTTGCTACGGTGAGCACGGCTCCCTACACGAGAAAGGAGCCGAAGCGCCCTCCTTCGCCACCCCCCAAACAGGGAAAGGCACGAGAGCCAGAAGTTTTGCAGAGCGAATTAGAGCTAGGGGACGATGGTGCAGGTATCTGAAAGGTGGGTTCAGGCTCGGATCTCTCCTCCACCCTTGCCTTTGCGAAGGCCTTGGCACGTGGCAGGGAAGGGTTCCGTGCGTCCTGGCAGGATGCCTTGCACCACCTGCAGGTCCTCCAGGCGGGACGGTTGGGGACCCTTCCACTGCCCCTGAGCCTGGTGCGATTTTTCCACGTGTCCATGCCTCGTTTCTTCTCTCGGACGAGAAGAGTGCACGGTGGAGGGGGGAGGTTCGATGGACGCCATCTTCCTTTTACGAATAAACCGTGGATCGTCCTGCATCCACAGCACACTCTCCTGTGTCACCTTCCAACCTCACGAGGTCGGCTGTAGCTCGACTGCCACCCTCGGACGTCCGAGGGAGTCCACCTCGGTCTTCCCTTTCGAACCCGGGTTCGTCGCCCTTTCGAACCCGATGCGAACCCGGTTGAAGCCGGTGCGAACCCGGGTTCGAACCGAAACGAACCGAGGTTCCGAGGGAGGGACGAAGGTCGCCAAACGTCGGCCGAAGCGACGAGCGCGTCACAATCAACACAGCCGCAGACGTGCGCGCGCGATTGGGATCGACCGGAGGACGAGAAGGAGTGAGACAAGCATGGCTGGATTCAGCAAGATGTGCGCGATGGTCGCAGTGGCAGCCATGGCTGCCGTGGGCCACGCCCAAGAGCCCAACACCGAGTCGGGCCAAGGGACGTTCACCGTCGGTAGCGAAGGTACATGCACTGGAGAAGGAACGTTCCAAGGTGCTGGAATCTTCGAAGGAACCGGACAGTTCCTTGCCGAAGAAGGCACCTTCGAAGGAGAAGGAGAATTCAGCGGTGTCGGGACATTCCGAGGTACGAGACGCGGAGGTGACGATTGATGTGACCGCACCTGTGAAGAAATTGGTGGCTTCTTGCGCGAACGAAAGACTGACCAGCGAACGCATCGGACGCAGGCACCGGAAACTGCTCGGGTGAAGGTACCTTCGAAACGGTCGGAGAAGGTGCCACGTTCTCTGGCGATGGCACCATCCTGACCCGAGACAACGTAGGCACCGTCTCGTTGCCGCTTGGAACGTTCACCGGATCCGGCAAGTTTGAAGGGACCAATATCACTTACGTTGGACCCGGCCAATTCCTTGGCGTTGGCACCGGAGAGGGTCTCTTCAGGTTCATTGGCAACGGAACTTGCAACGGAGAGTTCAGGTCCTTTGGATCCGTGACCTTCGATGGAACCGGCAGCATGATCGGAATCGGAAGTTTCGTCGGAGAAGGTGAATTCACAGAAGGTAGCGGCGAATTCATCGGTGAAGGAGAATGCACGGGACTTGACGTTGAGTTGGAAGCAAGCTAGGCCACGAGCTAGTCCATGCTTTAGTAGCATGTAGGAGCACTGGTGAAAGGCTGTAAGGACCAAGACATGTTGCCAACCATTGACTACGACGCGGCTTTAATAGGTGTACCTTTTATTACCTCAGCCATCTAAACCTCATTCTCCTATTTCTGACCAAAGACCGCCTGATCTCCCAGCTCTTGCCCTGCCAGCCCATTCTCGATGGCACCACTGAAGAACGCCTCCAGTGTGTCCGTCCCATAGCTAGGAGTCGACGAGGCGTCATACTCGCCCGTGTTCGGATTTAGGACCAGCATACTTTCTGCCGCGTAATACCTTCCTATGCGCCCAAACTCTGCAGAGTCCTTCAAGCCAGGGAAAACTTTGGCCAGCGCATCGAAGATGCCAATGACCCCATCCATCAGGCCAATGGGCACACGGATGAACTTTGGATCCTTGCCGAGAAGCCGAAAGAGCATTTCTCCTTGGTCGAGGGCAGTCATTGCATCATCGGGTCCTCCGATGGGCAGGACTTGGTTCTGCTTGTCTTCGTCGGTGATGCAGTCTGCCATAAACTTGGCAAGGTCTCTCTCGCTGATGGGCTTACACGCGGCCAACTTTCCATCCCCAAACATCACGTAAGGTCCACCCTTCTTGACACTTTCGACTTGTCCGGCCAAGGACTTGAAGAATGCCGTGGGACGTACGATGCTGTAGGTGATTCCAGATTCCATGAGCTCCTCCTCGAATTTGAGCTTGGCCCGTTGGAACTCCAGCAGCGGTTTTTGGACGCATATGGCGGACAGGAGCACGAATTTCGACGCTCCACATGCCTTGGCGACATCCAGTGCGTTTTTGGTGGCTTGGTAGTCGATCCTCCAGGAATCTTCGATCCCTCCGGTGCGGCTTGCCAGGCAAGAAACGACGACGTCAACCTTTCCGTCCGGACATCCTTTTTCACGCAGAGATTCCACGTCGCAGACGTCTCCGAACCTCACTTCTGCCCCTTCGAATTCCTTCTGCACGTCTTCCATGCTCAGCTTCCCACCGATTCCGCTCTTTTCCCTGGCAAAGGCCACCACTTGGTATCCACGATCGACGAGTTCTTTGACCACGAACTTTCCGATGTATCCGGTGGATCCCACCACGAGCACCCTTGATCCCGTCACGTCGACGAAGTCAGCTCCTATCCACCGCCGTCTTCGCTCCTTAGGTTGGCGTTCGTCGTCGCTATCGATCCACCCACCTCGTTTTTTCGGGTTCCACTCTCGCGGTGGCGCGCACGGCACCTGCACGCAGTTGGCATCGTCTCTTCCCCTCCTTCTTCGCATGCGACGCCTGATAAGGCGTCCGCTTCGTCGCACGTGCGGTGTGCAACATCTCGTCTCCACGCGTCGCTCGTGATCCCAAGGCGATCGCTCCCTCTCACACTCTCTCAATCCCTCTCCCTCCCAATCTCTATCAATCTCAATCTCTCTCTCTCTCTATCTCTCAATCTCTCATCCTGTCAATCTCTCTCAATCTCTCTCCCTCTCAATCTCACTCACCCTCTATCTCTCAATCTCTCTCAATCTCCTTCTCTCTCTCTCCATCTCTGACACTCTCTCAATCTCTCTCCCTCAATCTCCCTCGCTCTCTCGATCTCTGTCGAGTCCCTGTGGTCTGCCTCGAAGCTTCCCGTTGGCATGGAGATCCTCGTCCGAGGATCCTCCGAGGGAGGAGGGAAGGACCCAATCCCATCGCCTCAAATCCATCCCTCGATCCAGGATATCGAGGGACGAGTGCGGAGGGAATGAGACGATGGGGTGAAGTTCGAGATCTCGCCGTCCGAGCCAAGGAAGGACGACGGCGATGCAGGCGATGGGACGACGTCGACAGGCGTATGGGACGCGCAGACGAATCCAACACGCACGTGGGATGCCTTTTGGATCCGTGCGAGACGTTGGGAACGCGTCCGAAACGCGAAAGCAAGCACCAAGACGAAGGAACGAACCGTCCTACGACACGTCGACGACGTCGCGTTTCGAAATCCGCGTCGTGCGCTCGCCTACGAATCGCCACGACGGCGCAGCTCGACGCCGCCGATGTCGGAGCGATCGCACAGGCTCACGTTGCACGCTTGGGAACGGCAAGAAGCGACGCATCGGACCTTCCGTTCCACGACCAACCGCGCACGTCGCCCGCGACGGACGTCCGACCTCGATGCGAACGACGAAAGGAACCGCACGAGGCGTCGAGCGGCACACTTTCGTTTCGTTGCACGTGCGGAACAAACGCAGGTTCGCCATCGAAAGGAAAGGACGCGGACGACGCGACGTGGCGCCAACGGGACGACCGAGGGAGGGGTCCGTCCCCCCTCCTTCCCTCTCTCGCCTGCGTGCGAGCACAACTCCGACGCGCACTTCCTTCTCCTCGACGTCGACGCATCCATTCGCCTCTCGTTGGTCCGCGATGTCCAGCCTGTCCGCTTCCATGCCACCGTCGACTCGTCCACCGACGTTCGTCTTCGTTTCCTTCCCTTCTGTCGGTCTCGTTCTTCGGGTTCGATTGGAAGATCGTCTCGGTTTCCTCCGATCAAACCTCCCCTTTCGAACCCGGAGGGATCCCTCCTTACCGTTGCCCCTCCCACCGAGAGGGAGGACCCAGACAGGGTGGACGATCCCCGTGCCCCGTCGAGGAATCCTCTGAAAAAAAGAGGGATTCCTCTGCGGGTCGAGGGTGGGGGTGGTCCAGGGACGGTGTTTCGACATCGACGAAGCTCGAAAGGACGTCGGCCGAGGCGCATTTCGCGTGCGAATCGCGTTGCAAGCGTGCGCCATGGACGGGCATGCGCGGAGTCCCAGGCCGCAAGGTGGGTGGAGAAGGAGCGCAGGTGCGGAGGAGGAGGAGGAGCGACGAGGCTGACGCAGGAGGTGCGACACGCAGCGGGGAAACGGGTGATGGGCGTGCCAGCCGAGACGAGGAAGAAACGCAGGCCTCTGGCGTGGGACGACGAGGAGCTGTCCACGACGCAGAAGCTGGCGAGAAGGGAGTGCGACTGGAAAGGAAGGTCTCGCAGGAACGGCGCACACGTGCGCGAGAAGCTCCGGAATTTCGGACTCCGACAAGAATACGACACGCACGACCCCAGCGGACACGAAATGCTCGAACTGCCCTTCCTGAAGAAACGGTCCAGGATCGTGGAGATTGTGGCCGCGAACGATCTGGTGTTCGCACTGGCGCACTCCGGAGTGTGCGTGGTCTTCCACAGGACCACCAACAAGAGGGTGTGCTATCTCAACGTGCACAAGGACGAAGTCATACGGTCCCTGTTCTACAACAAGAGCTGCAATGCCGTCATCACCGTGTCGGTGTACGCGTCGGAAAACTACTCCTCCCTCAAGTGCAGGAGCGTGCCCGTCGAGTTCATCCGCAGGGGACAGCCCGACGCAGGATTCCCTCTCTTCGAATCCGAGTCCTTGAAATGGCCCGGATTCGTGGAGTTCGACGACGTGAACGGAAAGGTGCTCACGTTCAGCGCGCTCGATTCCATCTACAAGGTCTTCGACCTCAAGAATTACAACCTTCTCTTCGAAATCCGGGACAAGAGGGTCCAGGAAATCAAGATCAGCCCGGGCATCATGTTGCTCATCTTCGAGAGGATGGCCAACCACGTCCCTTTGAAAATACTGTCCATAGAGGACGGCACGGAATTGAAAGCGTTCAATCACCTCCTGCACAGGAACAAGAAAATCGACTTCATTGAACAGTTCAACGAGAAGCTCCTGGTCAAGCAGGAGAACGAGAACTTGCAGATACTGGACGTCTTGAGCGGGAAGGTCACGGAGGTGAACCGCACGGAATTCATGACCCCGTCCGCCTTCATCTTCTTGTACGAGAACCAGCTCTTCCTGACCTTCCGTGAGAGCACGGTGGGGGTATGGAACTTCAAAGGGGAGCTGGTCACCAGTTTCGAGGACCACCTCCTCTGGCATCCAGATTGCAACACCAACAACATCTACATCAACACCGGGCAGGACATGATCATCTCTTACTGCAGGAGCGGGGACGGCGAGCAGGATCGTCATCGAAGACCGTATAGCCGCGGTTGCAAGGCTCCTGGTTCCATCAACGTCAGCAACATACTCACGGGCCGGTGCTTGGCCAAGATCCAGGCCCCGGAAGGGGGAAGCGAGGCCGACGTTCGTGCACAGCAGGCACTGGAGGAGGTCACCGCACTGTTTTACGACGAGGAAAGGAACGAGGTGCTCACGGGAAATAAGACGGGCGTGGTCCACGTGTGGACCAACTGAGTGCGGGAGCGAAGGAGGGGGGCATGGGGACCTTCTCTCCTTGCAGCACGTATCGCTCTCGGCCTTTGGGCGCGTGCGATTGAATCCAACCGTCGTTTATTGCACCCATCTGCCTCGTGTTTCCCCACTTCATCCGCATCTCTCGACTTGGTTCGCATCGGATCGATCGCTTCCTTCACGTCCATCTTCCCTCTTGGGATCCCTCCATCTTGGTTGGGGAAGCGACTTGGTCGCACACCCGCGAGACGAACGAGAATGGCGGACCGTCGCACGCGGGTGGAAGCGCTGTACCGCGACCTGCGGTCGGGTTCGGGATACACGCACGTGCCGGAGGTGTGGCCCAAGGATCTGCACGCACGCCTGGTCCAGGATGCGCCTTCACGTCGCACGTCTTCCGCGTCCAAGTTGGTGTTGGTGGACGTGCGAGAGAGAGACGAGCGGAACGTGTCTCGTCTCCATCGCTGCGCGATCTCGCGCGACGAATGCATGGCGATGCTGCGAGACGGACGGCTGCAAGATCGTGAAGTGGTGGCGTACTGCACCGTCGGACATCGCAGCGGCATGTTCGCGTCCAGGCTGCGTGCACGTGGCGTGGACGCCAAGAACCTCGCCGGATCGGTGTTGCTTTGGACGCACGAAGGTTATCCTCTGGTGGACGAACACGACCAAGAGATACGTCACGTGCACGTCTATTCGCAAGAATGGTCCCTCGAAGCAGATGGATACCAACCCGTGTGGTACGAGCGTGCACCGACCTTCCACGTCGCCATGCGCGAAATCAAAGAGAGGATGAGCCACGTGTGGCGCAAGCTCACCTCTCGCCCACGGCCGAAGCGCAACGTGGAAGACGACGCCGATGGAACGGTCCAAGCAGACGAAGGCGACGAACGAGGAGGAGGCGTCGAAACGTCCTGACGTCCCACGTCGCGGTCCGTCGGCGTGCGTGGTGCGCCTGCGAGGGTGGATCGACGCCATGCCGACGCCGAGTGGTCCACGGAGCGACGCGTGCGATGCCAGCTGTCGTGGACGCGACGAGGCGCACGTGCAAGGTTTGCCAAGCCGCTTGTTGCGTGGCGTGCTTCACAGCTGCCTGGCGAGGCTACCTGCCAGCAGCATCATCTCCGGACAGAGTTCTGCCGTGGCGCGTGCGTCGAGTGCGTACAGTGCTTTCGCCGCTTCTGCTTTGGTTTCTTCGCTCGCATACTTGGCGCAGTGTCCCAGCACGTCGCACATGGGACGCATCAGCTCCGTGTCGATGGGAATGGCGCCGTCTTCTGGTTGCAGATCGAAGGTCCAGGCGAAGGTCTCCGCGTCTGCGTGCAAGGATTCCATCCGCTCCAACGCGTCGTTCGACTCGTCCCACGTGTCTCCTGGTCCTTCCATGGACGCATGCGCCGCCCACGGACATCCTGCACACGCCACCTTCCAGAAGCTCCGACAAGCGGCGCGCAAGTGCACGTCTTCGTGATGGTGGAGGAAGAGCGCGAAGGCGCGGATGCCGTGCACCGCCAAGGACGTCCTCCCGTGCACGTGCGCCTTGGCGGCTGGCGGATCGACCTCGAACCCATCTCCTCGTGCGTTGGGCACGCGCGGACGCGGCGGTTCCAAGGGCTGGCACGCACGTGCCGCTGCACGCAGCAACGCTTCGAGGTGCGGTTCGTCTCGTTCGGCGACACCCCCGCGGAACCTCGCCAGGTGCGCCGCTGCTGCTGCACACGCCATCCTCGTCGCCCACGCCCGTTCCTTCATGTCCTCCGACACGCACGCGAGGGATGCGCGCGACGCCAGGTCCTTCGCATCCACCGCCATCGCCTGCACGTGATGCGCCCAATCCGCCACGTCCCTCTCACGTCTCTCACTCGTCTCTCTCTCGTCCCTTTCGTTGGAGGAGCGAAAGGAACCGTGTCTCCTTTGAAACCAAGATCGAACCGGAGATCCACAGGGAGGAACCCGGGTTCGAAAGGGAAGGGCCAAGGTGGAGAGACGGTTGTCTCGTTCCCAACCGTCGACTTGGGCGAGGGAAGCACGTCGCAACGTCGCCATGGATGCACACGCCGACCGTGGGGAAGAAGCGCACGCACGCGATGCCGAAGATCGAAGCGGAAGGCGTGGGAGACGAAGGGGGTGCGTCGGACCCACGAAAAAGAGCGCGGAAACAACCTTCAGTGCGTCGCAAGTGTGGAGTTGAACAACTTGAACCATGGGTGTTGCGAACCACGACCTACCTCCACCCGTCCACGATCATCTATGCATCTGCTTTGTGTGTTCACCACAGCCACGCACAGCTACGCGGGGATCCGCCGTTGCGCGAATAGCGTAGCGTCGCTCATCCCAAACAGGTCCATCTCGCCCGCTGAATCTCCAAGCTCGTCCTAGAGTGTGCATGCCCCATTCATCGAGTTGCATGCTTCCAATGCAAGGCATCTGTATTGAAATTAAGGTGCAAAGGGAGATCCTCAACCGATCGCGAAGAAGAAGAAGGCTAAGCGGACAACTTGCGAACGAAAAAGGCCAACGAAAGGAACATAGCGACGCT
Source organism: Picocystis salinarum (assembly GCA_038048775.1). NCBI lineage: Eukaryota > Viridiplantae > Chlorophyta > Picocystophyceae > Picocystales > Picocystaceae > Picocystis > Picocystis salinarum. Next base: position 473 of record JBBULP010000594.1, on the reverse strand, counting down.
GGCGCTCGAAAGAACAAAGGACAAGCGTTTACGAAGTTCCAAAGCGATGAAACCATGTTTGGTCGAGTGACAAATTGCTACGTATAGCACACGTGCATGCTCCGTGCTCTTGTGCTTCTTAACCTTTCCAAATCAATCGCCACCTCGATTCCAACCAAGCTACGCAACGCCTCTTGCATCGAATCTTTGATAAATAATGACGAGACAACACGAAAGCTTTAGCACCGAATGTTGCTCGAATCTCCACCAGTCGATCCATCCTCCTTCTGGTAGACGGTCACAAGAAACCAAGTGTCTCTTGATCTGCATTTGAGGGAGCAACCTCTGCATCATATAGCTTGCACGATGTGTAAGGCCCCCATTAGAAAAGGTGCCTCTGGGCAGGTCACCTTCGAAGACCTGGTTCGAGACGGAGCTCGAAGACCCAAGCTCCGTCGAGTTAGAAGCCCTTCAGTCCTGGAATACCCATGGTT